>SPJY01010536.1:0-10159 GCA_005191435.1 Raddia distichophylla | reverse complement strand
GAGGTATAAATTGAGTGACACACTTTGGGCATACCGAACTGCTTATAAAACTCCGATAGGTATGACCCCTTACCATCTTGTTTACGGGAAGACCTGCCATCTCCCCGTAGAATTAGAACATAAGGCCCATTGGGCAATCAAACGATGGAACATGGATCTTCATTTAGCTAGATTAAAAAGACAAATGCAATTAGCTGAAGAATTGTAGGAATGGAGAGAAAAAGCCTACCATAACTCGAAGCTATACAAAGAGAGAACAGAAAGGTCGCATGACAAACGAATAATCATAAAACGATTCAAACCTGGTGATAAAGTGCTTCTCTTTAATTCTCGAGTGAAAATGTTTGGACACAGAAAGCTTCGTAGCAAATGGGAAGGACCATTCACGGTACTAAACGCTTCTGACGTTGGTGCCGTCACTCTCCGAAATAATGATGGCAAGGTTTTCAAAGTAAACGGGCAGCGTTTAAAAATCTTTCTCGAACCCGAAATGCCCGAGGTCGAGGACATTGACGTCCTCGAATTCTTTGAAAATTGATTTTCTGCGTGCAGTCTAGCTACGACCGACAACAAAAAATATGCAATTAAATAAAAATTTCCTTTTCAAATACAAATAAACGGTGAAACTAGGCCTTAGGCCTAGTGTGTGAGTGACCCTAGGAAGAGGGGACCCGAACCTGGCCACGGGCAGGCCGGCCGACCTAGGGTAGGTCGGCTGACCCAGTCTGGTCAGCCGGGCTAAGGTAGATCGGCCGGGGGACTAACTGCCTCCAAATTCGAAAATTTTTGAAGGAGGAGCGTATCTTCCGATTTTATAGCTTCTGAACGTCCCACCTCATTTAAAAAACGAAGGGAAGAGTCGTTCTTTGCACTTTCTTCATCTTCACTTCATCTTCCGCCTCTCACCTTTCACCTTGCAACCTTTCACCACCACCATGGCTGAACCAAACACCCCTAAGTCTATCCCGTCAATCTACGAGATTGTAGCTAGTGACCCACCGGCTCCAAAGCTTTCTAAGAGTACTTCCGGCAAACCAATGTTTGGCCGGAACTTGAACTACTCGCCGGTGCATGCGCAACAGCTTAATTTCTCACCAGAGGAGAAGCCGAAGGCGACAACACAACCCGAGCACGGCCGTGCTACATCACACGGCCGGCCGACTTCTCCGCTCCGCATTGGTGCGGCGCGCCCTCTCTCCCCCCTACGTGTTATCAACATGGGGAAGGCGCCGCGCGCTCCTTCACCGACGCGACCAACGATGGGCCAACTCGGCCTCAAGGCAGGAGTGGCAAGGAAGCTCGTCCTGTCTCCACCGTGCGGTCGTGCCGATGTAACGCATCGGGCCGCGCTGCACATGGAGAAAGGCAAGGCGCTCATGAAGTATGAGAAATTAGAGCCTCGTTCGCCGGAGTACACACCGGAGACACCACCGGACTCCCCGCCACGTTTCCTCGTGCGCGGAAAGACGGCCGACCGCGGGATGGTCCTTACCCCACCTTTGGTGAGGATGAGGCCACCCATGGTCGAGTCCGACGATTCCACTTCGCCGGATAGGAGGGTGAGACGCACTCGTCCACCCCCTCCAATCCGCGGGCAAGGCGGTGACATGGAGTTTAGTGGGGAGGAGCCTCCGCTCCGTGAAGTGGTGGCCGCTCTCAAGCAGCGGCAAAACAATCTCGAAGAGCAAATGGCAGAGGTCCAAATCCAAATGATGGACCACGATGATAACTTCACGATCCTGCGGAAGTCGACATCAGCAAAGCTCAAGCGCTACGCGAAGGCGATGGGATCGCCTAAGCTTTATGATCCACCGACTAGTCCGTAGGCGGGAGTAGGGTAGAATAAAAAGAGGCGCTTAAATTTTATTTTCAAATATTTTGATTTCCCAATGTATGCGTCCATGTTTGCTTAGCTGCTCAAGAAAATAAAGAATTGATTGTTTAATTGTGCATGCCTGCCTCGACCGGTGCAATCTTCTGCACCGGTCGACCTTGTTACTAACATACATATGAGAAATGCAAAGTACAGAGAGGGACGTACATACTGGAAAAAATTGGACCCAGCGGGCATGGAGTCAGGCCGGCCGATCCACACCGAGCCGGACGACCCAGCCAGCCCGGCCGACCTCCCTTAGGTCGGCCGACCCACCATCGTTGCCCATTCGGCTCCGAAAAAAATTCTGGTATGTTCCCTATGACTTATTGTTGATATTTATCTCTGTCACTTGCTCTTATAATGTTGGTAAATAATTAAACAAAAATTTTGATACCGAGAATGCAATGATTTCGAAACTATAACAATGTTCGGTAAATTTTGACTTGCATAATTTCTATTCTTTGGTTAGGCTCAACAATTGTGGGAAAGCTTTATTAGGAATAATCACATCTAAATTGTTGGCTCAGGAGATATACAATGCTTAATAAATTTCTTGCCTAAGGTTAGTTGTTCCTCAGAGGTTTTCATTAAAAACCTGGCTCTTGATTCTTAAAGTGACTTTTCATTACCTACTACAGCCAAATATTTATCATGATTCATACAAGTCTCATAATGGTCATTGATCATGCTAAGTTGGGTTAGAATTTGAATCCTCTTAAGAGATGTTATTTGATTCAATCATTTCCTTTCACGTACCCTTTTGATTGCTAGCCTTTCATATACGGCAACGCTAATTTCCATCTAGGAATTAAACATCAACCTTCGCCATATTCCAACCCCATAAAAAGTTAGCCAATTATCTCGTCTGGTGCTACCATACCTACCTATGTGATGGTCCTCCAAAATAAAATATCCATTTGTCAAAACTTTCCAAAAAGTTCTTATTTTGTCAAAGGCAAAAGAAAGAGAGAGAAAAAGAGATCAATCACAGTCTCGATATATAAAAAAAGAAAGAGAAAAAAGGGAGTTCAAGCTCTCCATGAAAAGAAAAATAGAAATATAATCTCTTTATGCCTTTTAAGCCTCCTCTGCAAAAAGAACAAAAAGGTTTTGGAAAATAGATTTTTAGGAGAAAAACCATTATTCCATAAATACAAGATCGATGTGTTGGACTAATCAGTACCACACATCCTTGCACTTGTATTTCTTCTTATTTCTTTGGCGTGAGTTCATTCTCTCCCTCAACCATGGACATGAATTCTTGTATGATTGGAAATAGGAATAACATTATCTTCATTTGGATCTAATTTTAACCTGACAAAAATGTGACATGACAATATTATCTATCCTACCCAAGCTCCAAATAAGCATTAGATGTAGGATGAGAGGCTATCCTGGCCTTGGTAAGGTTAAACACTTTTTGAGTGACCAAGAGTGTTTCACCTAAGAAAAAGAGCCATGCAATTTTTCGAAGAACAAAGACTCTGGGCACATTAATCCTTAGTAAGATTATTTATTCATTCATGTCTATTCCATTTGTCAAATTTTATAAGATGAAGTTAGTAGCCACTTCAAATCCCAACAATTTGAGAAAACCTTAGAATAATTCTTATGCTTGTCTACTTTTATCCTGACAGAGTTATTAGTTTTGAAATTAACCTTTACTTGAGGACGACCAAAGACCTAAATGTGGGGGTGTGTTGACGGTCAATTTCGATAATAATTAGTATGATTACGACCGTCAACATTTGGTGAAATGAATGGAACCTGAACTAAAATTGTGCAAATTTACAAAGTTCCACGAGTTTTGGTAAGATTTGGCATGCAGGGACCCACTGAGCAAAAATGGGCCCGAGCCGGGGAAAACAGTGGGTCGGCCGACCCACCCTAGGCCGGCCGACCCAGATCTCCCACCCAGCCAGGTCAGGGTCGGGCTAGGGCTTCTACAAGGGATCCTAAAGCACATCCAAGCCATTGATTTCAGTCGGTTTGATCCAGAAAGAGGAGTGCTTCACAAGTTATGCATAGCATTCTAAAGGAATCCAATGCTACCGGTCTCTAACTGCCAAACCGACCTAGGGAGACGATCTAGACCGCTCAAGGAGCATCCTAGCCAAATTGGAGGGCCGGGATCGACCAAAGGCAGGCCGGCTGACCCACCTTTGATCCCTTTGGATTCCCCCTTCGGCGTGGAGCTTGTGACACCGGTCCCAAGTCGTGGCAACTCCCTATTGGTCACGGTGGCCTATAAAAGGAGGTGATCTCCTTCATTTGAAGATGAACAACAAAGATCAATACAAGTGAGAGAAAGCAAGAGTGAAGTAGAGTTGTGCTACTCTCAAGTAGAGTAGGAGAGTGAGGAGAGTTAGTGTAGGGGAGGAGCCGGAGTGTCGGTATCACTCACTAATGCTCCGGAGGTGAGCTCGGATCCAGGTTCTGCTTCCGTCTTCTTTCGGTAACACTCACTCTTGCCTTATTTAATTATCAAGTTCATTCTATTTATTTTGTCTCTGTTGGTATTATGCCCGTACTATTCTTGAGTGCTAAGATCCTTGTGCTTAATTGTCCACCTAGAGATTTGTATAAGAGGTAGTAGTGGTGCGTATCGAAGTGACGTCCTTGGTACATATTACTACTAGGTACAAACATGGTGTTTGGACTAGTTAGTAGCCGGTAGGCACCTCCTTCAACGGACGTGTGGTAGGTAATAGGTGGTGACAGCCCTATTATCCAGCTTAGACTTTGTAAAATCCACCCCGTTAGTTGCAGACCAGTCGAGCCCTATCGAAATTATCATGACCATTCGGGATTCCAATTCAGGATAGCTGGTGGTAGTGAATGTCCGAGCTTCGATTCAGAGTCACAAATTAATCCAGAATGGAACTTGAACCTTTCTGACTGGTGTTCGAAGATCCTCTTGATCGGAAAATACATTTATCCCATTGTTGTTCCACATCACCATTTTCATATACATCCGGGTGAATAAGTGTAGAGAATAGACACTTCTCGTTCCTCGTAGAAAATCGATACCTTAGGAATACTCCAGGGTGAAAGCTACTGCGATATCTATGCGCTTGCGGATTAAAACTCTAATAGGCATAAGAATCGCCAACAATCCCCACGCTAACTCGTCGTCGTCGCTGCACGCCATTGCCATCGCCGCTCCACGCCTTGGGGCGCGCCACTGTCGTGGAGATCGGGGAGAGAGGGAGAGAGAGGCTGGAGATCGTGGAGATTGGCGTGGGGTAGCACCGGTGACGGCGGCGGCGCCGATGTGGGGCGGCCCCGGCGTGGCCAGCTACAGGAGGGAGGGACGGAGAGAGAGAGGTGCGAGGCAGATTGGGAGAGAAAAGAGAAGAGAGAGAGAGAGTGGGGAGGGAGGAAGATGAGAAGAAGAGGCTAACATGTGGGGTCCACATGTTAGACCGTATATCCACGTGTATTTCATCTCAAAATTCTCTCGCCGCCCAAATAATGGCATGTGTGCATATTTCTGTTGTTTATAATGGCGTCTGTGTCAAAAACGATTTAGCGATGACATTCCATTATAAAGTAGACTCTAGAGTGGCATATATGCTTTTTACCCCGCATTTAATCAGTGGTACATTTCCAAAGCAGGCATTAATTAATAAGCTTTGCATGCAACACATGTGATTGGCCAGAACAAATCCCATGAGCAAGAATACTAGTATCTAGGAAGGAGCTCCTTAGGAACAAAGACGAAGCTTCCAAGGTAAGATTCCTCGAAGCGTCGTTCCATGTGTCAGGCTGTGGACTAGCTGACAGGGCGTCTCGGGACATGCGACGGGCACAATAGACAAACACGACAGTACATCGCCTACAACAGGTTTTGAGCCGTGGGACCCGCATCACTCAGACTTGACCCATATCAACACATATCAAAAGTTATCATGAACACAAATCTGAATGTTTGGAACTCGGTATTCACCTCATAGCTCTCAAAGTAGGAAACGAAGTTTGGGGCTCGGTATTCACCTCATAGCTCTCAAACCAGGAAACCAGTGACCTTGGAAATTTTACCACGGGTAGATAAGTCACACATCATTTCCAAGTGTAATTACTCCAAAATGATTATTCTAGATTGTTTTAAAAATCAAACACTAACTGTTGTGCGGAGTAAATTTTCTGGATAGATTCACAACAAGTCAAGAACTTTATCTCTTGCCTCCCATATGGTTGCAAAAAGTGTATCAAATCATATTATCAACCTCAAGGCATGATAGTCCACCAAGAACCAGCAAGAAAACACCAAGATTTATCTCCAAACAAGAGCTCCAAAAAGAAAAATGAAAATAAAAAGAATTAGAAGCAAATCAATGCAAGATGTTCATGGAGAATAAGAATTTTATTGCATAGAAGTTGGCGGATTACAAGTCACACCCCTTCTAGCCACAAGCACTCTAACTGCCACCTAAACACATCAAAATCACTCTCTTTATTTTTGAAATTTTCAGCCACAATAGGATAAGGAGAAGGTGCTCCCCTTCCCCTTTATTTATACCCCAAGGATGAGATGACTTAAACCCTAGATCCCATCTCCATCCTTCATTTGAGGATGAGTGGTGTACAACTCACGCATTAAACAATATACTCTCGCAGAGGAATATTCTCCACATATTCCTTATGTAAATATCCTCGCAGTTTTCTCGGTCGCCAGCCCACGCCTGGGCCCACCGATCAGATCAACTTCGCGCCAACCTCTAGCTAACCCAGACTACTTGTCATGACGATTCTTCTCGAGTACACCACCTTCAGTGACAGCCAAATTATCGAACCTGGTCGATAGCACACCTCTGGACGCACCAGCCTTCAGCTGTCCCCGCGAACCATCAGCCACGTACCCGTCGACACATGCATCATAGATGTGATCACGCACAAAAACAACACACATTACCTCTCCTATAAGATTAGTTCATCATACGATCATTTAACAGAGAATCCCATGTTCAAAACCGGAAACACCGTGCCAAAACACACTTAGCATGACTGGACAGTTCGCAACTAATCCAATAATGCCTGAACAAGACAACTTGAAAACCGATTCAAATTCTTCTTTGTCACATATATTTATCATCACCCAAGTGGACGCTACACATGGGTCCAACAGCCGTCGACTGCTTACGAGAATTAAATAATTTCAAATCAAATCGGTATGAATAAAATTACATAGTTAATTTGTTTACTTTTATAAATAAAAAAATAATGCAAGTCTTTTTTTACTTTTCATCCTTTTTAATTAAACAAATTAGTTTTAGAAACAAAGATAATTTTAGAGGTTACGAAATCATTTGAAAGGTTTAAAATTATTCTGTAATATTTTTCATGCAATGCAATGCCATAATGTGTATGATTTTGATTTATTTTAAGAACGAGGATGTTACATCATTCTGTAATTTCTATCCATTGAAGGATGGAGAAAGCATCACCTCATTAAAATGGTCTTCCTCTCTCACTTTCTATCTCGTACTAAACTTTGCACCAACGTCCCGGCGTTTTAGCTCATTCAGCACAAGCATCTGACGATCAACATATCTGTATATATACTCAGGTCTAGCTTATTAATTAACTGTGTTTTTACATACATACCTAGATACATACATACGTACGTACTTACTTACTTACATGCAGCACTGCATGCATGCATGATACAACTTATAAACCGGCCATATTTATGACAGATCGATTATCAACCCATCAGCATATAATGACCTTGTTATCCCAAATCTGAAAGTGTGATGTTCCTGAATATGGCTCTAGCTCTTGCACAGTTTTTCATTCAACCAAGACTATTAGCTCGGACATGTTCCCCCAACCGCTTCTAGAGGTCATTTTCTGGCTTGAGACTATTTTGAGGCATTAAACCGCTTGTAGAAGTTTGATTCTTTTTTTTGAACCGCTTGAGAAAGCTTGTTCCCTAGTAGTGTACTGAATATGGCTCTAGCTCTTGCACAGTTTTTGATTCAACCAAGACTATTATCTCGGAGATGTTCCAACCTCTCTGAGCAATTAGGGAATATGCCTTTCGGCAGACATGATCAAAGCCAGAAGAGGGCCTTCCATCGACTTGAACCCTCGATTTAGCTCAAGCGTTTCTCCTGCCTGCTGCCCTTCATCTCCGACCAATTTCCTTGGCAGAGCAGCAGACGATGCAAGGATCACCAAAATGGTGCATACAAGAAAAGGAAATGCCTTCATACTTGGGATCTTGTGTCTATGCCAAAGGCCACAATTAAGAAGGAGATAATTAGGATTAAGAATATTAGTAAAAGATATACACAATCATGGTCTTGGACAAGGATAGCTACCTAGGTGATGTAATACCTGCTGTTCTTGGACGAAGTATATAATCTGCGGTCTGATATTTTTTGATCAAGGGTGATGGAGTCGTGGTATTTATAAGAGTGTCATTATGTATATATTCATGTGGCGCCTACAGCATGGGCATACATTTGTGCGTGTCATGCAAAAAAAAACCATTAGTAAGTAATAAGATCATCGATCATGCATGGTCGACAATACAAGGTGGTCGCAAAAGCTCTCCGGCTCAATCGATTGCGGAAATGACAGATGATGGGTTGATCGGAATGTATTTACATGTACGTTTGGCGACCTAGATAGCAAAATGATGTTCGCTCACTGTGCTGGTGCAAGCTGATGGCAATAACCAATAACTCACCTAGTTATAGAGTGGTCAATCTAATTTAATTTACTCGTCATTTTATTTATGTGTCTCCGTAATAATTTACAAAATTAATCATATCGCAGATATGCGTACCATTACCGGTTTTGGAATCGGTAGCGTGTAAAACCATTACGGCGACTAAAGTGGGGGTGAATGGGAGTCTTTGAAAATTTTTCATCGAACGGTGCTCCTCACACTTACAAATTTTCCGAAATATAAACACCGTGACAACCATGTATAACACAAGAGTGCATGGATAAGACCCATGAAAATATGAGGTGATTTTCAATCACAATCCTGATTGTCAAGTGTTCAAATAAAATAGAATTAATTCAAATCATACTTTAATAAAGCCACTTTCTGAAAAGTAAAATCTGATTTTAAAAAATTTGTTCTCACTTGAAACAAAGAGACCGTGGCTTTCTATTACTCCGACAATTGTGGTAATTTTTCTCCCTATGAAATCATGAGTCATGAAGCACTCCACCAAAATCCTTCTCAAAACACTTTGCACAAAAATTAGGAAAATTCAGACACTACAGCCTACCAGAAATCTCGCTCAAAAAATTTGGGGCTCTGTTTTCAGCTCACTGCACCCAAAACAAGAATCTACATGACTTCAAAATTGTTGTGTAGATAGATATGTAAGATAAGGAACTTCTCCAAGTGGAATCACTCAAAAAATGATTTTTTTTTTAGATTTTTTGAAAAATCAAACACTGACTGATGCACGTAGAAAAGTTTGTAGATAGATCTGCAGAAGGTCAATAACTTGATCTCTTGCCTCTAATATGATTGAAAAAAGTGTGGCAATCATATTAACAACCTTAAGACATCATAGATCATCAATAACCAGTAAGAAATCACCCAACGTCATCTCCAAATAAAAGCTCCAAAAGGAAAAAACGAAAATAAGAAGAATTTAAGCAAATCAACACAACAGGTTCATGAAGATGAGAAATTTCATTCCATAAAAGTTGAGCATTGCAAACCACATTCCGTGTGGTCACAACCATTCTAGTTGCCACCCTTACACACCCAACTCACCCACTCTATTTCTAAAATTTTTAACTCTAAGGGGATGAGGAGTAGGTGCTCCTCTACCCTCTCTATTTATAGCCCAATGGTGAGACGCCCTTAACCCTAGAGCACATCTCTACCCTTCATTTGAGGATGAGTGGTGTACAACTCACACAGTACAAGACACACTCCCGAGAGTTAATATTCTCCACATATTAATTCGAGAAATATCTTCATATCTTCCTCGGTCGCTAGCTCACGACTGGACCCACCGGACAGATCACCTTCACCACCAAGTAACCAACGCCACAGCCTCCAGCTACCTCAGATCCCTAGCCATGGTCGAAGCATCTCGAGTACACCACCTCATGTGACCGACAGGTCATCGAACCCGGTCGTCTGCACGCCTTCGGACGTACCATCCCCAAGCTATCCCCGCTCAACGTCAGGCACTTACCTGCCGACACCTGCATCACAGAGGTGAACACACACGAAATCAACACCTTATCTCTCCTGCAAGGTTAACTATAAAAACATCATAAACCTCAACATACATGCAC
>SPJY01010531.1:0-10627 GCA_005191435.1 Raddia distichophylla | reverse complement strand
AGCCCGCACGAGCCCAAGCCACGAGCCATGAGTCCGAACCACGAGCCACGAGCCTGAGCTTTAGAAAAAACAGGCTCGTGACCGATGAATGATGATGTACGAGTCACGAACCGAGACCAAGCCAATGATGTACGAGCCACGAACCGAGACCAAGCTGAGCTGAGCCCGAGCGAGCGAGCCTCTGGCTCGGCTCGGCTCGGTTAGTTGCACGAGCTAAAAATGGAAAATGGTGCTGAAAATAGTGCTACTTTTAAGTACACGTACAATGCTTCACCTCAGCTGTTTATAAACCGTCGATTAAAAGTGCCATATCATACTTTTGCTGATCTGAGCAATACTTTTAACTAAGCGACGTCTCTAAGCCATAGGCAGTACAGCATGCAGCAGCGCACCGGTAGGGGTGGAATCTGGTAACGGATAATCCGAATTATCTGGCTACCGCATTCAAAAAACTGCATATCCGTATACGGATACGAATTCGGACATTATCTGGATTTTTTTACCAGATATGGTTTGCGAAATTTGACCGGATACGGATACGAGTACGGGTACTATCCGGATTTTTTATCGGATACGGATACGAATACAGATACTATCCAGATTTTTTATCGGATACGGATACTAGATACGTTTTGCAAAATTGGATCGGATACGTTTTGCAAAATTGGACCAGATACGGATACGGATACAAATACTATCCAGATACAAAAATAATATCCAGATTATACATGCTATTAGAGTTGTAAATTTTGTCATATATACTTTGATGATATCCATATATGTATTTTGTAAATTTATGATGCCAAAATTTGTTGTTAAAGTTGAAAGATATCCGTATCCGATCCGACTTGGGTACATATCCGATTTGTATTCGTATTCGTTACACTATCTGATCCGTATTCGTATTCAACAGATATTCGGATTCGTATTCGTTAAAAAAATATGGATACGAATACGGTAAAGTCACAGGACATCATGCCCGTTTTATATTTTATATTTTGTATATTTTTTATTAGTGTATCCGATTAACGAACCGATTTTAAAAATGGTTTCCTGATATTTTTTCGAACAAAACTAGACCACACTTGCCATATAAATTTTAATAAAATAAAACTTTTATTTTGAATTTTTGATAATCTATTGTTTGTTTCAAATCTTTAAATTTTCTTTTTAAATTTATAGCTACTCGATCACCACAGTTTTAAACTCCATGCAACTATTTTTAAATAACTGTGTAAACAGATAGAGACAACCCATTGAATACATTATCTATATAGGTGTCTCTAGCACTGTACATGCCCTAAGATGGTGGATGCACGAGGGTATGGGCTGAAGCCAGAGGATGTTTTCCCGCTGTTTGTACATATCAGAGGGTAGGATACATGTTTCTACATATGTGCTGATCATCATAGCATGTGCATCGTGATTTGTGTTCGTCTCTTCCTAAAAATTTTCAAACCCCCCTCTAATTCTCCCCCTCTCACAGCTCTTTCTCTCTCCTCTCTCTTTCTTTTTGAGGTGGACAGCGTGAGCGGGCTGACATGGCATGCGCTCGGTGTGGTGGTGAGACGGTGAGCACTGTGGCAAGAAAAGAGGGAGCGAGTGATGTGGACTGAGCCTTGAGATAAGGCAAGATCCGTGAGTGGCCTGATCTTTCGCGATGAAACAACAAAGATAAAAACTCTCTCTCGATGTATTATCCTCATGATTAAGTAGAGGAGAAACAATATATGTTCACCATCCTTCTCCCTCGTTTCTCCATGAGCTTGCTAGTCACGGCTCACCTCTTCCTTGCATCTTGTCTCTTAGTAGTGATGACGAGTTCGTGTGGGCGGACCCTTTGGGGTGTGAAACGACCATAGCGACGCTAAGCTCGTGGAGGGCAACAACAGTACAAAATTCATGGGGGCGATCGATGGTTGCCTCCTCATGGAGCTCACCGCTTGAGGGGGTTTGGTGCATCCTTCGTGGGCACCCACTTAGGGGTGGAAACGAGCCCAGCCCGAGCGAGACAGCATCTAGCGCGGCTTGTTAGGTACCGAGCTGAGCTCGGCTCGAGCTGAGCAAGGGGTCCGAGCTGAAAAACAGGCTCGGCTCGGCTCGATGGTAGCTCGCGAGCCCTCACGAGCCCGCACGAGCCCAAGCCACGAGCCATGAGTCCGAACCACGAGCCACGAGCCTGAGCTTTAGAAAAAACAGGCTCGTGACCGATGAATGATGATGTACGAGTCACGAACCGAGACCAAGCCAAGCCCGAGCGAGCAGCTCAGTTGGTTGCACGAGCTGAAAATGGTGCTCGGCTCGTGCTCGTTTCTAAACGAACCAAGCCCGAGCTGGAGCCGAGCCAGGTCCGAACAGCTCGCAACCTACCGGCTCGTTTTTCAGCCACGGGCACCTTTCGTTTTCGTCCCATATCATGCGCGTCCTCGCTAGTAGAGTAGTAGGTGTACCTATATATATCTCTCAAGTTTTAGAGTACATGCATGCAGCTGGTGACGGTGACCGTGACGACTCAAGTCAGGCAGACGCGCCATGGACCGATGGCATGCATATGAGCTGGAGTGCTGGACTGGACGCCTGAGAGAGCACGCGGATTTGCCGACAGTGTTTGCATTGGCCGGCTGTCTGGCTTTCGCTGACTACTACTTCACGGCTGATTTTTCGTCTTGCCAATGCTCACGCAGCCTGTAGCCTGTACTGTTCCCCACACAGAGCTTCGCATCTGCTACAGAACCAGCACACGGTCGCCTCGCTCCTGTTCCTGCCTATTACATATATATGCCACGAGGCACAGCATTAGGGCAAATACATATAGTAATTACTATATATATAAGCTGTACGTCGGTGAAACGAGATAATTACGTGCCGTGGGGACGATGGGCAGGAGAGACGACCGTCAAAACCTGGCATCTGAATCTGATGGGGATTGGGGAGAAAATTTGGAGAGGCGACGAGAATTGAACGCCGGGGGAGAGAAGAGAATTGACCGACGGAGAGGAGGACAGATCGATGGAATGGACTGACAGAGCTAGTAAATTAAATGGATGGATACTCCATATTGGAGATTTGGAGTGCATGCTGCCATGCATAAACAGTAAGGCGATCAGCATCTACAAAAGCCGGTTGGGATCGATGGTGGGCGAGGAGTCAGCGTCGCCGAGGCCAGAAGGATTTATCACTCTGGATTAATCCTGGGGTTTATATATGTGCTACGTGCCCTCGGCGCAAAGGGCACGGTATGAATCTGTTTCATTGGGCAGGAAATGTGATTCTAATCATATATAATATGTTCTCAAGTGGGTTTTAATTAGAACCAGATTATACGTTGAAAGGAATGTATTCAAATACGTCTGTTTGGTTCACTATCAATTTTACCGATTCAATTTTCTGTCAACAGTTGATATGCCTCATAAGTGTTTGAGGATTTCTTAGCCAACCAGGCAATGAGATAGCAAATTTTGACAAAGAAATTAGCTAAAATAATAAAAGTACAAATGGGAGGTAGAAATCTTACCGATCAACTATGTATACCAATCTAATTAAACACAAGTCAAGTTTTAATCAACAATTGGCAAGACATACCAAAGAGCGGACCCCAACGTTGTCTCCTGCGCGACACGGGGGCAACCACCTTCCCCACTAGCCCCCCGACCCTAACCCTAGTGGCCGCTACTGCCGGCGGCGGCGACCCTTTCCTCCTTGGAATTAGGTCGCATTTCATATTGTCTTTTTTTTGGAACAAAGACAGGTCTTTCTCTAGGTTGGTTGTTTGCCTTGTCTTCCTTTTCGGTCATTCCTACTTCACACTCCTTACGTTATATATGTCGTGGCTCTCCGTGGCTATCCAAAATCAATGTTGTTGTACCTAAAGCAATTCACCGCTAGATCGATCGTTCTAGTCAGGTCCTACATTAACTCCACTCATGTTGAGCCTAAAGGTTTGAACCAGGCTCCGCACCCATGTTTGGAGGGCAAAGGAAGATTAACCCTAGACGATGCTTCCTAGTGGATACCATTTGATGTAGGGGCAACCAAGCAAGTGACTTGGATGGTTTCGGTAAGTAAACGCCCATCCCTAGCAAAGGATCCAATCCACGGGGTAAGGAAGCTACAAAAGGAAGGAGCAGGCCAGGAGATGAGCGGTTGAAGGGGTGGGGTAGGAGGCGAGGGGAGGTGACAATGTTAGAAGAGTAGCGCACAAGGGGCGAGGTGGTCAGAGAGGGACCGATGAGGTAAGTATGAATGAAAGTTGTTTGGATATTATTTGGATTTGATCGGATCCTTATCCGGATTTCACCACCATATTGTAATCATTTTCGTATTCAGATAACATATGCGTCCAAAATACAGATAATTTTACGAGAAATAAATCTATACATAGGACGAGAGACATCTGATTGATCTTGGTAGCCGTGGGAATATCTGAGATCATAATCCAAACCCATTTTTTTTTTTTGAATGATTGCTTCTATTAGTAGTGCATGGTTTTGATCTATGCATTCATGAATGCATGAACGTGTTATTCGTAGGAATACCACAGCCACAGGTATACGACATGTTACATGTTGCGATAGAGAGTTGTTTATATCTGTTTTCTCGCTGACTAACTAGGAGAATAAGGCTATGTTCTTTTCAGCTTAACAGCTTAATGACTTATCTACGCTTTAAAAAGACATGTGCTTTGGATTTTTTGAGTTTGTTTTCGCTGTTTTAAAGATGGGACCTAATGCTTTATAAAGTAAGTCAAACAAAATGGATCCGAATCTCAAGACTACCTTTACAAGCTCTCGAAATTCAATTATTTTAGTCGTTCAGCTGTTCAACCGTTTAGATTAGCTTAAAAGAACAAGATCTAAGATATACTTGGTACCGATTTGAATCTGACCTAAATCCGTATCCGACACAATCCGAATTTGAATTCGATAAAAAAAATATGGAACATATATGGGATGAACACCGTCTGGTCCGGATATGGACCGTTTACACTTCCCGAAGGGAGGGGAGTTCTTAAAAATGTGACGAAGGGTGGAGGCAAAAATGTAAAGTAATATGTTTTTTTTTATTTTGTGGTCATTTAGCATATGCCTCGATTCCGACTTCTCAATGGAATTTTGCAAGCGGCATTATTTGTCCAAGGCAAAAGATATTTGGCGTCGCGCGGATGACATTCTGCCATGTTCGCCTGGCCTCGTTACCTTCATGGACATGTGAGAACACGATGGGAATTCACGCAAATGACAAATCACTCCCATGGTTTTGTAAAAAAAAAAAACCGCCTATGTGTGTGCTAATACTATTTGTAGTGCCAGTGTGAGACTGGCACGCAGCGAGAAGGACAATTGGACGAGGCGGCAACATAGGTACACATTATGAGATTGTCGGAGCAGAGATCTTTTCGGTTCACGGTTCTGATTTAATTTATAAATTTATTATTTTTTACAGACCAGACCAGATCATTCACTGTAACATTTTATAATAATTTTTTAAACCTTTGTGAAGTTTTCTCAAAGAACTTAAAAACATATATAAATATACTCCTTTTAGTCTTTTCAAATCTACTTTTAAAAACTCTCAACCTTTTTAATTACCACCAAAATTAAACCAAAATCGTGAATGAAAGACGACAGAGTCGCAGGAGACCGGGCATGGCGGCAGGTCTTTGGGTTCGGGCGTTTGGCCAGGCATCCGGATGGGCGCAGGTGCACGCACGGCGTGGTCCATGGCCCACCGAACAGTGACACCGCCAGGGCAGCACTGTGGCCGCACCAAGAAAGATCCCATGGGCCACAGCAATAGCAATTAGCAGCTCACTGCTCTTCGCTCCAGGCCATGGATGATCACGAGCTCTCCGTCTCGGTCAGTTACATGGTGACATGGTGCTGGTGAGTGGTGACCACCGGCCAACTAGCTTGCGCCTTCTGGAAAGCGGCTGGTGGTGCCCTGTTCGTTGCGTTCACATCGCCTGGAAATGCAGAGCCACCAGGAGCAGCAGTCAAACCGACTAGCCCAAACCCCGCTGATTTGGACCTCCCGATCGAAGAAACCACACGCTCAGAGCCAAGGAAACTTTGCTCCCAAACATGCCACTGTTTTGTACCTTCCTGCTATCTTGCCGGTGGAAGCTGTACTCGAGACCTCGAGTAAAGTCAGTGTACAAGACAAATCCCAGGATGACTTTCAGCAATTAATTCTATGCTGAAAACAGAGGCCACCCACATTTGCAGATTTGCATCCAGTCCAAAGAAACAGCAATGTGGTGTTGACAGCTAGTATTGAAGTTTACAACTATGTAATGTACTACTATGTCTACAAGCATTGGAACCAACCACTTATCCCCAAGGATGTTAAGGGTGTCACAATAGTGCATCTTGTCTTCGCGTAGGGAAGACACAGTTTGCAGGAAGCCTTATTGTTATTATGTACGGCGGTGGGACTAAAAATTTGACCGATAAATATCAGGGGTACAAGCAGTAGCCAGCGGTTAAAAAGAGGTGGAACATGACTGAATCAGCGGTGTAAGCCCAGCCGATTACGAATGTTGCTGGTGCCGCTATTCCTTGGCTTGCCACTGGGTTGTAGGTTTCGGTTCCCTTGCTTCGGCAGGTCTTGTGGATCCACCATTTGTATCGTCCGCTGCTTCTTTACTGCAATTTTGTCCAGATGGGATCATCGTTCATCACATCAATTACAAAAGATAATAGTGTTCTGATTAAAACAGGCACTTGCTATCATGTGTATCCATTGACAACTCACTACCTGGACAGGCATTCAAGTTAACATTTTATATGATACTACGAGGGCCACCAGCCCATCACTGAAATTTTCAGTTGCTGAAAAGAACAGAAGCAGAAGTCATACCATTATTGAATTCTTGATACCCTTCTTGAAGCTTTCGCTTTGTAGCCTCAAGCTTTGCATGATCGTCCTGACTCAATGCTTGTTGCTATACCAAAGTAAAATGTTGTAAAACAATATGCTGCACGTCAAATATGCACTTAGGAGTTCAACAATAGGATATGCTTACATTAGGCACAATTGGCTTTGTCTTTCTTTGAGCCACTGCGACATCCTGCTGCTTCTTAGGCCTCATCTCGGAACATTTTGCCTCAAAATGCAACCTCTGAGGTCTCCCTGGACCAAATGCTGCATTTGACGGCTTTCCTCGTACTCCTGCATTGGATTGCTGCCTCATCTGATCTTCAGAAGGCTCATGCAGTCGTGATTGCCTCACTGAAGACTGCTCAAGCCTCCAATTCTGTTCCGGATCATACCATTCGCCCCGAGGCTCCTTCTTTGGAGGATACTGTTGTACCGGTACACCCTCCTTGGCATTGATTCTAATGTCTGCAAGAAAAAGTACAAGGAAGCAACTGTGTTAATGCAATCCATAACAAAGAATGAATGCAGTGGGATCCAGGAAGTTCAGATACTCACTTCCATCATCATCCATCTCACTGAAGAACTTTTGAAACCAAAACAAGGTTCCCAAGGGCAAGCAGAGATGTAATTTTGTCAGATCATACATACAACCGTGTGAAATTCCAACAATACAAATAAAGTAAAAATGACGCCTAAATGACTGGTACCTCAGATAGCCGGATTGAAGTACACGGTGTGGCGAAAAGAGCTGCCTCGTCCATGGGAGGGGAAGGCAGCCCTTCTTCTTCCTGCTCCAAACAAGAGGCATCCATCGACTGCGGAGTATGATCTGTGAATTGTTTCAGCAAGATCATATCAGGACACCTCACCTACAACGAGCATTAAATTTGAGTTCTAAAAGGAGCACATTAAATTCGCATTCCTCACCTACAATGACACCTCCATTGCTCACCCACTCATTAACTGTAGCCTTCCAACCCCTTCAATGGGCATCACATGCAAGATGTCAATGGTAGAAATTTTAAGGAAAAACTACAGAAGAGAAAACCAGGCAAGATTTACACAAGAAGACACCATTCCCAAAAATGACTACCAGGCAATTACGTGGAGCTGATGGATTCACGTTAGGAAGTACTCCTACTTACTCTACAAGCGATCGGACGAGTTGCCGAACCAGCTTCGAGCTGTGCTTCCGCAGCGGTTTTACGGCCGTGCCAATCTCAGTGACCTATGAGCAATTCACAGATATGAGCAATGACTTCCATGGATGCTCATCAAGAACCTGCAGCAGCAGCAGCAACAGTGTATCCCGGCTCACCCTGATGGTGTCCACCGTGAATTCCAAGCGCTGCAGCCTCCGGAGCAGCTCGAGCAGCTCGGCCTCCGTCTGCAAGAGTAACAGATGCAAATCAGTAGTTAGCAATAGCATCCACGAAGGAGAGACGCGGCGGCGCCGTGGAAGGGCGGCGAGAACCTTTTCTTGGTTGTCGGAGAGCGCCGCCTTGACGCGGAGGGCCTCTGCGACGACAGGTTCGTCGCTTTCGCGGAGAGGGGTGGCGGCGGCTGCGCCGTCGTCAGTGATGGCCTCGGCGTGGTCGGAGCTGCAGAGGCTGGGGACGCTGCCGGCGCCCTCGGGAAGGAGCTGCATGTGCTGTTCCCGGTGGACCAGCAACGGCTCCGCGGCGGGTGCCGCGGCGGCGGCGGCCTCAGCGGACGGCAGGACGATGAGCGCGGTGTAGAGGCGCTCGGCGATGGCGTCGCGGCGCGCGCGGAGCTCGCCGGGGTGGTCTGCGGCGGCGACCCGGATGGCGCCGTCGATGGCGTCGAAGATGGTGGCGCGCGCCCCGCTGAAGAAGCCCCGCCAGTAGTCCAGCGAGGGCGGAGGCGGCGCCATGCGAGGCAGCCCAAGATCAGGCGACCACCGATCGAGAATTCAGAGCAGATCAAGTCCGGCGACCCCTCCCTCCTGCTTCCTTTCTTTAAAGATTTCAATCAAAGACTGGCGCTTCCTTTGTCAACTCGTCGAATTCTTCCAAAAAAAGAACTCCGCTTGATCTCGCAGTTCCAATCCCATTCGAAAGAGAAGACAAGAAAAAGGAGAGAAATTGCTACGAGAAAGAAGAGGGAGGTCGCGCTCTGGTTTCCTTGGAACGCGCGGAGAATTTTTAGTAACCGCGGTGCTGTATCCAACGAAGCTGTCTGGTGCAATCTATGCCTCGCGCTCGTTGCGAACCGAAGAGGGAGAGAGGACGGTGGATAGGGACGGAGTCGGGAGGGGGGATCGCCGATCACGATCGTGAGTGCGAGTGCGAGTGCGAATGTGAATGGATGCCGCAATCCAATCCAATCCAATCTCGGATTCCGATTAGACGTTGCTACCCGTAAGCTTAAGCTTGGGCCCGACGCGTGCTACTCGGGTGGAGATCGGATCCAGCGCAAGAAGCTAAACGAGCTGAGTTTGAGCCGGAGACCGAGCTCTACCCCAAGTGAACCTAGCACTAGCAGGCGCCTCACCGTGGCCTAGCCTAGTAGTTGTCATCCAGCCCAATATTCGATTCCTAATTTGGCTTGTGGCACAGTTCCGTCGTAGCACCCTGGCAACCCTTGAGTCATGCATGTGCCGTGAGAAATAAAGAAAAAAAATCCGCTTTGCTCCTTCAACTATGGTTAAAGTTTGGTTTTGATTCCTAATTTTAGCATTGACGGATCAGCCTTCCTATCCTATCGAGAAAGGACAAAATTTCCCTCATCTGAAACCACTCAGTTTTTGGATCCTAGTCCTAGTCACTATGGTTTTATAGAAAATAAATTCAAAAAAATAAACTATAGAAATCTCAAAAAATAAAATAGAAAACCCATAAATTCATATAATTGTATAGAACAAAAACGCGCAATAAAAATGAAATATTCATGTGGAAACTTATATATCAAAAATTATATTTAGAAAAATATTGATTAAATAAATCAAGTATTTAGAAAAAACAGTTTGGCTTGTGGGAAAATTGGAGGGCACTAAAAAAAAATAGAAGGATGCTAGTTTTACCTTTCAATCTGAATTTTAAATTCAAATTCGAAGTTAGGCCGCTTCGAGGAACCCGTCGCGGGCCAAATTCGTGCTAGGTTTCCTACCATGACATAACAACTTTAGATCACGCACACGAGCTGTCTCGAGAGACCTATTGCCGGCCCATAATGCGAAAAAAACCTCAGCCCACAACACCCCCTTCTTGTGCGCGTCGGCTGCATCGAGGGACCTATCGCTGTCACTACAGGAATCTGCAGCAGTGTCGGCGGCTAAAACCCCCGACACAGGTCAAAATACCGCTGACATTGATAAAAGTTCGCCGACCTTGCTTGGCCGACACAGCCGAATTTTGTCGGCGGCCCCGCCGAGCGGTTTGTCTATGTCGGCGGCTACAAAAACGGTCCAATCCTATCACGGCGCTCTGACTTGTGGGGTCCATGTCACGAGCGAGAAGACGACACGTGTCAAAAGCTATGTCGGCGGCCAGCTGGAAAACTGCGGACACAGATCCTTCCTGGCAAGCTCCCAGGGCCCTCTGGCACTAATCTATGTCGGCGGCTTTTATATAGGCCACCTACATAGATGTGAGCTATGTCGGTGGCATTTAGTTAGTCCGCCTACATAGACATGGTCTGTGTCGTCGGCATATCTTTAGGCCGCCGACATAGCCCTTGGTCTGTGTCGGCGGCTCAAATATGGTCACCGACACTGTTATGTTGGTAG
>SPJY01010513.1:0-23120 GCA_005191435.1 Raddia distichophylla | reverse complement strand
GATACTGATTCCTGTAGTGATTTGACTAAAAAACTGATAGAATTTTTTTTAAAATATACTCCCTCCGGTCATAAAAACAAGACTTTGTTGACTTTTGTACACATCTTTAACCATTCGTCTTATTTAAAAAACTACGTATGTTATCATTTATTTTGTTGTGATTTATTTTATCATTAAAGATACTTTAAGCATGATTTATATTTACGCATGTTTGAACTACATTTTTTGAATAAGACGGATGATCAAATGCGTGTCTAAAAGTTAACGATGACATGTTTTTATGACCGGAGGTAGTATTATTCTATACTAATGGAAGATCACTTGTACGCACATGAGGCATACTGGAAACAGCCATATAGACGTATATTTAATGCTCGCCACTAATGAAGTCTCGCATTGTGGACAGAATTTAAATATCTTCTTTAAACATATGAGCTAAGATGTACAAGGACGCAGAAATAACCATGTGCAATTTATCAGTTAGTTATACCGCAATGTCATATATACTGCAAAATACGACTTTGGTGGAAGCTTCACGCTTTCACCTATTACTCTTATAATACAAAGCGCTAGACACGCGCTATAGTTCTGGCTAGCCAGGGTGGCCATGTCACTCGATTTTCTCGGGCCATCCGATCAGCTTTCTACGTTGATTAACGGCTCTCACATATGTTTGTACAAAAGACCCTTGTGCTTTCGTGAATCAACTCGCACTCCACCTCCTCTCAGTCATCCCGCAACCTTAGCCGCCCCTGGCCCCCCCTCCCCCGACCCACCCTCACCGTCGCCCGCACTCCATCTCTCCCAGTCTCTCCACGCCCTACCCCACCGCCTCCGCCAGGTCCTCGATTGCTCGCCCCGTCGCCACCATTTCGTCCCCAAGCCGTCCTCTCCCCCATTCGTCACCGCCATCCTCTCCACGTGCCTTCGCCCGCGCCGTCGTTTCCCACTGCGGTCCTCCTCTCCTCTAACTATGCCGCCATGCTGTTCTCCCGTCGTCGACTTTGTGCAGGCTGAATCCAGCGCCGCCGGGCTTCGGCGAGCCCAAATCCGCCCCTAGGAAACCAGATCTGACGACGGTGGGGCTCCAGCCTTATCGTCTCTCTTCACCGCCGCCGCCACGCCTCCCCACGGTAGGCCCGCGCCTTCTTGTCCTCTTCCTTCTTCGATTCGACCGTTGCCGCCACGCCTTCCCATGGTAGCCCTGCGACTCTTCCTCCTTCGATTCAACCACCGTCGAGCCTTCTCCTCCATCTCCACCGGCATGCCTAATCACTCTATCCCCTCGTCTCCTTCTCCTCCTCCATCTTCGATTCAACCTTCCATTGCTATGTGAAGGAGTATGGCACACTAATGGTATTGGGTCATTTCTATTATTAAGAGCATTTTTTGTTGTAATCTCAACGCTTAGCTTTGCAAGTGCATTTACAGTTTTTCACGAGTATATCAATAGGGTATGGTTCTCGAAGCATCTTTTCGTCTTTTAAGCGATGTTGTTATGCTAGATGTTTATCTCTTTGTTGATAAAAAGTTTGACCTTCCTGCAGGCATCCAATCAGTTCTTTACATCTATATTGTGCTCTACTCACTTATCCGCTCTGCATTAGTTTCTTAGGTTTAGTATCTTTGCCCATTTTCAAACGAATTGATTCTAATTAATTTGTTTTGCCCTCTTTTTTATGCTCATACTTATTGATGCGGGTTGCCACGAGATCGCTGTTATCACCTAAGCCATTAGAGTAATAAGCGGTAATATTTATGTCTCGCCTAATTTTACGAGCTCGATATGGGTTATATTACTGCCTTTGTGTACACCTATGCTATAGTTTCGACATTTACTCATAAGCCATCTATTTTGCAGTTGTTATGGCCCCTTCATTCTGCTATATTTTCACCAACAATTTATTACGACTGCTCATCATTATACATGGTAAGCTCTTTGTTGTGCTCGTGAACCTCATTAGTGCCTTCGTTGCTGAAGTGCTCTTGCTAAATTTTTTGTATTTAAGTGTCACTATGAGTGAATATGTAGTTCGCCATGATATTTACAATGTCCGGTTAGAATTTTTTTGATTTCAATTCTTTCTCTCGGCCAAAAAAAAAATATGCAGCTTGGCTGCATGCTCTCTTCAGGCATGACATTACTGGACCTGCTAGCTTCTTATTAGGGTATGAAAATTTCTTTCGAATGTCTCCACATAAATGGTCCCACATCTATCCAAAGTACCTAGGAAGAGAGCTACATAATGTGTCTTCGTATTAAAAAAATTGAAAGTTTGAAAAATGGGTTCTTTAGGATTTTACATGAATTTTAAAATTTGTTTCGCGTAAGTTGGATATGGTATGAAACGTTAATAGATAGAAGAAGTTCAAACTTACACAGTTTACTGTACAGTTTACTGTAGAGCCTGTCGCACATTCAAAGTGCGATCGCCCAGCATCCTCCTGCAACCCGTATTCTCATCAATCTGTCGTGCGTTGAGAGTGCGACCGGGACCCTATCGTTAATTCAAAGTGCGACCGGGGTCTATTTGTGTCTAAATTTCAATCCGCCATATAATTTTGTATAAACGAATAAAAATAAATATAAAAAAAATTATGAACACCGGCGCTGTATGGGGCTGCCCAACACGGGGGGCGTGGCCTAGCCGGAGTAGCGGCATGCACGGGGGCGGCCCAGACGCGGTGGCGGCCTGCCACGGGGACGACCCGCGTGGGGCGCTGCCTAGGCGAGGCGGCCTGCTTCGGGATGGCCCGCCACGGCCCGGCACCGCAGCACGTGAGGTCAGGGCGCGGCTAGGGTTTCCCCTTGCCGCCGCCACTGACCCACGGCGGCGTGGGGTTGCCGGATACGGTTGGCGGCACGATTGGCACGTGCTGCCATGGCCGGGGCGGCGCGGCGCAAGTTTGTGCTTTGTGCTTCGGGCACAGGGAAAAATTCACTGAGTCGTCGCCGATCTGAGTGCGGGCGTCGCCTGAGCGTCGACGGGACGGGGCTGGCGCAGGCACGAGCGCGGCCAGGGCGTCGGTGGGACGCGGGCAGGCGCAGGCGCGGGCGACGCAGGTGCAAGCGTGGGTGGGCGCGAGCACGCCTAGGCGCGGCCGACGGGGCGAGAATCGATCTTTCAGATTGATTTTACAAATCCTCAAAGCAAAACGAATCTACTACAAATTTCATGCAAATTTTCTAATCTACTAGGGAAAATACCACATAGATTCTCAATCTATAATCAGATTCAAGCACAGATTACGATCTACTGGGTAATCGGTGCGCCAAATATACCTTTGTGGTAGAAGTGGATGCAAATCGTTCTTCCTCGCGGATTGATCGGCACGTCAAGGAGCGAGCGTGCTGATAACGTGTTGAGAAACCTCGCTACCAAGTGTAGTCCGAGGGATAAACGTGGACAATCAATCACAGAGAAAGATCAAAACACAGGGGACACAAAGATGTATGGGTGGAGCTTCTCTTTATTATTTCTCAGATCTGTTATACAATAGGTGCTCCACCTCTTCTTTTATAGTACTGCTTAGGGTTCAGACCAGGTCCAAATATGGGCCCCACCTGGGGAAGCCGCCTGCCGGCCCTAGCCGTGCCGTGCCGCGCGCCGGCCTTGCCGGACCGGGCTTCCCTCCTACAGGTAGTTTCCCAACACCTTTGATGCCACAAACCCAATCTTATGCAGCGGCTCCGAAAACAGCCAAACTACCCAAGGCGCTTGCTGTCGCGTCGGCTTCGTCGACGAGGAGCCAGCGATCCGGCCATCGGCCGGGTACCCGAGCGTATGAGCAAGCTCATTCCGAGTGAACTCGTATCAATTTGGTATCAGAGCCAATCGACTCTGGCGCCATGGCAAATCCATTGGAAGATCGAGTTACGGTCTTCGAGACCGAGGTGAAGGAGGTGAAGACAATGGTGGCGGAGATGATGAAGATGATGAAGGGAAAGGAAGCTGCGGATTCAAATCTGCAGATCGATGAAGCGGCAAAGGATGCTCCGAAGGAAACCGGGGTTGCAGCAGCAAGTGACCACGGAGGTAGGGCAGTGTGTGGGCGTCGCCGAGGAATTGGCCAAGACAAGGAGGAAGGTGCACGTCGGTGGACACCTCGTTCCCCGCGCTTTGACCTTCCTGACTATGATGGCCAAGACGACCCGCTCAGCTGGATACGGCGATGCGAGCGGTTCTTTTGTGTCCATCGAATTTCGGAGTAGTAGTACGTGGAGATTGTCGGTCTCCATCTCATGGGGAGGCACAGGAGGTCCTCGACAACTGGCAATGAGAGGATCTAAGGATCACCAGGGATGAATTCTTGGAAGCATTTCTTCAGCGTTTTACTCGTCACTCCAGCGTGGGACCCTTGGGTGACTTTGTTAATCTCAAACAAGGAACCAGTAGTGTGGACGAGTATGCAAGGGAATTCCAGAAATTGTTAGCCCGTACCATAGGAATGAAGAGGGCAGACCAGATAGACACCTTCGTGGCTGGCCTCTCGGTGGCGCACGGCGCGGACGTCCGCTAGGAGCGACGTCGCGACCTCTCGGAGGCTGTCGGATTTGCTCGCGAAGCAGAGGTGCGGAAGGCCGCCTGGATCGCCGAAGCCCTCTCCGGGTTGGCGGGATTCGGTCGAGGGCGACCAACATCTGACCACCGCGGAATGGGTGCGCCAGTGACTGTCACTGCTGCGCCTTTCGGAGGGCTAGGCAGGGCGACTCGATCGGGTGGAGTGCAGGCGCTCTTGTCCAGCGGAGCCACCTCGCCGGCGAATCAGGTTGTGGGCGGCTCAAATCAGCCCGCGCGAAAGGTCCGGCAACCAGTACCACGAGCAGCGCCGCCTCGTCCACCACTCAGTTGCATCTGTCAGCTGATCAGCTCATGGAACGGCGCGCGAAGGGGCTCTGCTACAACTGTGATGAGGTGTACTCCAGGGGACATCGATGCAAGCGCTTGTTCCATTTGGAGGTAGAGGACGAAGAAGCCGACGCAACCGCTGAAGAGGATTCCGAACAGCCAGAGTTGGACGCCTCATTGTCCATGATAGCGGCCTTGGGACCCAAGCACAGGGAGACCATGCAAGTATGGGTTAACATGGAGGGTAAGCGCTGGCTATATTCATACACACATGATAAGTGTTTTAGAGGGTGGGATATGGGGTTATTGGGGATGCTCTGAGAAGGAATTCCTTTGATTTTGGTCATTAAAGTGCTATGTAATGGGCTTTATAAATTAAGAAATTGAATGAGAGTGCATATGTCACCATACAATTTTTTAGATCAATTTGACTCCTATTATATTTATTTTGAAGTTTTTATTGAATATGTGGCTACATCAGGGGCAGTGTAAAATGGCCCTTTGGTAGTGTTATCCCTGTGGGTTTTAGTGCTAGCATGAGGTGCTTCTTATTCAGTCAAATGAGACCTTCAATGGTAAAATTATAATGGTACCAAGTGATGTTCATTGCTAGTATTTCACGAAGATAATGTGTTGGTGCAAAGGACGCAGATCACGTCAAGTGAACGTGTATAGACTGTGCAAAGTTAAAACAGTTCAACACGAGTGAAGGACACTTGCACATTATAGTCCCCACGTATATGGTTTTAAAACGGTTTGACCAAATCATATAATTTGGTGAGAGGATTGTCAGGATTTAGATAACTTGGCGGTAAATGCCAAGGCTCTCATGAGATACGAGGCTTCACTGATACATCTATATATATTGGAGGTTTGGAGCCAAAAGGTGCATGCGAGAACCACAAAGATCGACAGTGGCACATAAGAATATGATGAAAACAAAAAGAATCATGCTGCGTATCGTAGGCTTGGGAGGGATTAGGACAATATTCCTTATTGAAGAACCAAGAATTATGTGTGATAATAACGCTAGGGTGTGCTTTAAACCATAGTTGATGCGACAGGTCCAAAGTGAGTTATCTAGACCACCGAAGGGTTTAGCCAAATTTGTTGTTGAAATCTATGTCATACACCGCTTTGAGTACGGGCAGATGGGAAGCTTAGAGAGCTAATAAATGATGGAGGACCTCGATCCGGAAGATAAGCTATCCATTATTGAGAAAGCGTGCAAAATCACGATTAGCCAATCTTTAATTAGTGGAGTATTTGTGTGCTTCCATCAGTTGGTCTTATCTGAAAATTGTTGAGAGCATATCAGCCTTCATAGATAGCATGATAACTATGATGGTAGTGAAAAGCAAAGTTGCTGATAGCACTGCACTATCTTGCCCGTGCATCCTGTGCTACAATGCAATTGAAAGGTCTGGTGGCAAAAGACTGGTGTTGTGTACGGTGTACCTCGACAAGCCTTGCATGCCCTCTCGCGGCTCCTCGGGGTAAGAGATCTTCTAGACAATTTGTATAAAACAAAATATATAAATGGTTTGATGAGACCATGTGTGCATGTTTATATAAATGGTTTGATGAGACCATGTGTACATGTTTATGTGGTGATGAGTGTACCAGACTTAATTTGTTGTGATTGAAGAGTTTGCGTTTGAGTGATACTCTGAGCTGAACAAATAATGTTTCATTGTACATTGTTTTTATTGTTTGCACTTTTATCTGGTGCTCTTTTACTTGGATGAATCTTCGGTCTTCATAAATCTTGTAGAAAATTTTAAGAACAAGGTTTTCTAATTTTGGCCGAGAGACATTTGATCTACCGATTAATTTATATAATTTTTGCAGTTGTTTTGCTCTTGTGGTGTTTTTTAACTTGTGTGTGATTAGTGTTGATCAAAGGTTAATTAAGGTCATTTTATCTTTATGAATGATAATATGCTAACTTGCAAGGAGGTATGTGAGATATTTATTTAGATTGTGTTGGTTTATTTGAGTGTAAGTTTGGAGACAGCTGTGCTCATTGGCGGCAAGGGGACTTTGCTAGGAGAATCAAGGTCTAAAACAACCAAGGATGCTGGCGAGATAGTTGAGTTCAAACTAGGCTCAATTGTACGTCATGGAGATGGACTTGAGGTAGCTTAAGAGATTTTCGGTGCTTGTTTAAGGCATGCAGCTGTACACGCAAAAAATAAGCGGTGAATTCCTAAGATAATAGACCAATTACATCGTTTTGATCGGGCTCCGTGAAAAGCCCATCTATGCCTTTTGTAACCCATGTGAAGCCGAGTGTGGGGCTAGTTAACTAGAGAGTGAGTGAAGAGTAAATTCTAGCACTTCAAAGTTTAGATTAGAAGCTAAGCAAAGTGTGGAGATGCACCAGCATATATAAGGAGGTATATCGGTTTCTAATATTGTTCATATCATCTTTTGCAACCCATCAAGAACACCAAGATCAAGTTCTTTATACAAAAAAGTATATTTTACGTAACTGAACCATCAATAAAGTCCCCTTAACACTCCAAACTATAAAATGACCCATTTCACATATCTCAACTATCGAACTAGAACAAACATCAACATATGATCTTTCTTGCTCAGTTTGTCAGTTCATTTTTTGTGCTCACCGATCCTTGATATTTCTTGGAAGAACTCATCAAACATTCTTTTTAGGTGATTCTTTTTGGAAAATTTGCGCCACAAACATATCAAGTTGTGGTAAAAAAAAAAAGAATCCTTAGGTTCTAGAGCAACGGTTCAAAAGCTAGCAATGTTTTACCGAGCATTTTTTCTTCTCTCCAATTCTTGTGCAATAGTGCTTGTGATATTTCGTTCTTTTTACTCGGACACTAGATTGGGGTTGTTCTTTTTTGCGTTGGCTCAATGACATGCAAGTCTATCTACAGAATTTTTTATATGGCCAAGAACCACCATTAAATATTTGTGACGGTTTTGAGTTAAAGCCTCGTGAATTTATATATTTTTGTGGTCGATGTTATTATGATATTTGATTTGTTGGTTTCTTAACCTCTCCTTATATAGTACTCCTGGTAAAATTTTAATAACCATGTGAGATATGGCATGAGAGGTATATGAACAATAGTGTGTCGAGCAGCATAGGTTGCTATGTGCTGGCAATATACAGCGCATCATCTTTATATTTATATTTATATTTATATCAACTTTATTATTATATAACAAGGCGCTACCACGCTGCCCCCTGGTGCGTCCACGTCGACGTCTTCCCCGCGCCCCTGCTCCCGCGTGGCCACGTCGCCGGAAGACGGACAGCCGTTTCTTCCCATAGGATGGCCACGTTGCAGCAGATCCGACCGCACATACAAAACTAACATATAAAAAAAATCCTGCGCGGGTCGGGCGACGAGGCGGAAGCTTCGGCCAGTTGGTTAGCTGCGCTAGAACCTGTGCGTGCGATCTGCGGTTCGAATCCTGCCTTCTCCACCGTTCCTCCAGCTTTTTTTCCCAGCTCGCAGCTCTCCGCTCTCCCGCAGCTCTCTCTGACACGCTCTCTCCCAGCTCTCTCTCACACGCTCTCTCTCTATCCCTCTCTCTCTCACAGCGAACTTTTTTTCTCTCTCTTTTTTCCTTTCTATTTCCAGCCAGCTTCCCTTTTTTCCCCATTTCCTTTTTTCCTTCCGATACGTTACAAGAAAAAGAAAACAAAATCAAAGACTTCAAAAATTGAACCATGAAAAAAAATAACATACATACAAAGTTATTTTTATCTTAGGTTTAGAATTTTCTTTCCCCACATTTTCCATTTCTTTTTTGCAGGTCATAAAAAATCCAAAAATTGAAAAACTTAAAAAATTGGAACCATGCTTGCACCAAGAACGTACAGGGGAAAAAACCAAAACAAATTAAAAAATTACAAAAAAAAGATAAGGGTACATAAATAAATTTAAGTGTTACAAATGTTACATTATATGAAATGAATTAAGACATAACAGAAATAAAAAAACTTTGAAGAATATAATCATGTAAAAAAACACATATGTACAAAGTCATTTTTATCTTTTTAGAGTTATTCTTCCCCTATGTTCGTTTCTTTTTTGTGTCACAAAAAATCCAAAAAGATGAAAAGCTCAAAAAATGGAACCGTACAGAGGACATTTCGGAAAAAACCAAAATAAATAAAAAAAAACAAAAAATCATGATAAGGGTCCATTAGTAAATTTGAGTATTAAAAATGTGAAATTCAATGAATGAATTATGAAATAATAGAAATAAAAAATAAACTTCAAAAAAATATAACTATAGCTAAAAGCATACAAATCATAGTTCCATGTGGATGTCCATAAAAAAATTATCCATTTTCTTTAAAAAAATCAGATTCAGAAATAATTGAATTAGGAAATAATTTATTCTTCCCTCATTCTAACTTTTGTGGCCAACAAAAAAAATGAAAAAAATTATAAAATGGAACCGTAATATCATGATTATGGCCCATTAAAAGATTTATCCAATAAAAAAATGAATTTTTTAAAAAAGAAATAACAGGAATAAAAATCAAAACTAATGCCTAACTTTCCTTACAAGAAATCACACACGCTTGTTACAGAGGTTATGCAACGCGCCACGGGCGCGTCAACTGTGCTAGTTATATAACAACGCGCTAGCGTTGGTGCTCTCCCGCTGCCACGCGTCCCTCGCCACGCGTCTCCGTGCAGTTGGCTCCAGCCCGCCCTTCCGCGCCCTTCGATCGTGCTGCTTCGCTGCATCCGACGGCTACCTCTGCATCCTCACCCCAGCGTTCTCCGCTCGGCCCTCGCCTCTTCTTTTTTTTTCCCCGTTTCATGCCACCAGCGGCGCCGTGGGTTTCTCCGCGGCTACGCGGCGGACCAGGCTGTCCCTTCCTCATCTCCGCCCAGAGGCACGGCTGCCTCTCCCGTCAGCGTGGCGGCATCGATCGCACCACAACGACGGTCATCTCCTCCGATCCACGCGCCATCGCTGTCGTCGTCGCCGTCTTGTCATCCCGGTCTGTCCTCCGCACTCTCTCCCGGCCCTGCCTCCCCTCACCTCCTCTGTCGCCGGCCGCTGCCGCCCTGGGTCCTCCGGCTCCACTGCGCTCTCTCCCCTCCTTGCTATAGGGTCGCCGGATACGGCCACTGTAGGCCCTAGGATGTCCGGATCCGCCCATGGACAGCCTCGGCCTGGTTGGATCTGTGCATGCCTACCTTTCCAATCGATGGCTCCGTGAATTCGCCGGTGATTTCTTCTCCTCCTTTTTGGCAGAGCCTGCAGCGTTATTTAACCCAGATTTCCTCATTTGTTCATAGTTCATGGCTTAGATTGATGTTGGACCACTGATCTCATTCCTCCCAGCGATGCAACTGCATGGAGTGGTTCCTTCTCTTCCTGCTGATCGATTTCCTCTTATCCGCCAGCGCCGCATATAGTTGCTACTTACCATGCCGTGCCTGCATCTACATTAGTTTATATTTTTGTTAATTTCATTCTTCTCTCGCCAATTTTTTTTTTTGGTTAATTTCGTTCTTGCCTCACCGAAAAAAAAATGCAGATTGGTTGCATGCTCTCTTCAAGCATGGTATTGGTGGAGCTGCTAGCTTCTCATGTTTTTATGCTGGTGTCAAAAGTGGATTTGTGTTGATCCATATATAATTGAATTCACACTTTGTTGGGATCAATAGTCCAATATTGCGCTGCAACGCAGAAAAAACAAAAGTGTCAAGTTCTTAGCTGTTGGCCCACTTGAGGAGAGTAAACGCTTACTTAAATTACGTGTGTCAGCAGTTTACAACAGAAAAATTCATTTCTGTGTTGAGTTCATGACTTGTCAGATTTTGATAACTCGAGATTAGTTTTTTTAGATCTGTTCTGGGTATAAAATCCTATTTTTGTTATATTTAAGTCTGTTCAATTTGTGGTGTGCTATATGATATTCAATATATTTTGAACTGCACTGAAAGTGAAATATATACGTTTTTCTCTCTGCAGGTTTATGATACTCTGTGTAGCTGAGATTGTTATTATTCATCCCTGCTGGATTGTTTTAAAGAGTGATTTCATGTTTATGTGTTAATTGTTATACTTCACTTAGTACATAAAATGTTTTTCAACAGATAATACATGCATGTTTCTGCCTGTAGGTTTCTGTAACTCTCTGTTGCCACTGAACTTAGCAAAATGAAGTGCAATGCTTGCTGGCGGAATTTGGTAGGGCAAGCCATATCAACCACTTGTGATCACCTTTTATGTATGTACCAGCTCCTTCTCTCTTTATGTGCATTGATTCTTGAATCAGAGTGCATGTTATGCATAGCAGAATAAATACTTGCTTTAAGTTTACCTGTCATTTATAACTTCTTGCTTAGGTACCGAGGATGCTAAGAAAATACTGAGTAATGATGGTGCATGTCCAATATGTGACCAAGTTCTTTCCAAAAGGTGAGTATTGACTACTAAGTAGTGCGCTGGAATCTATATTTATTAAGTTATGTTTAGTGGAGTCATCTTCCTTGAAATCCAAGCATTTCTCAAAGACATGCTTACTTTGCCAATTTTTTTTACCTTACTATGGTGCTTTTAGTTAGGAAATGAAACAGGTTTTGAGCATTTTGTCTATATGCCTATTGTTAATTTTGTTCCTGCTGTGTTAAGAGGCATGCAATCTTAATACTGTTCCCTGTTGTTACCCAGCCTTATGAGACCAGTGGATATAGATCCAAGTGATGAATGGACAAATGTAAGAGGATTCTTGACTTAATAATGCTGAAATGAATCTGATTTTTCATGTGATCCATATTTTCTAAATTTTTAGCCTTTTTCAGATGGCAAAGGCAGGTGTTTCTCCACAAATACTTTCATATGGTGTTACCTCTGGGATGATGATTTCTGCGTGTACCATGCCGTGCCTGCATCTACATTAGTTTACATCTTTGTTAATTTCATTATTGTCTAGCCAAATTTTTTTTTGTTAATTTCGTTCTTGCCTCACCGAAAAAAAAAGCAGATTGGTTGCATGCTCTCTTCAAGCATGGTATTAGTGAAACTGCTAGCTTCTCATGTTTTTATGCTGGTGCCAAAATTTATTTCAGATGTCTCCATGCGCATGCTTTTAGAAGAAACTTTGATGTTAAATGGTTCTAGTCATATAGCGCTAAATTGATACCCACCAAGGCTATAGTGCAAATCATCTTATTACTATTTTCCTTTCTGAAAGTTCAGCTAAACAAACTCCTTCTTCAATGGTTGATTCTGTTTTAGAATTATGTATTCATTAGAAGTAGTATACCTTATTGAGTGCATATTCAGCCTCTATATTTGTTATTACTAATTTCATTTGTTGTTTTCCAATTAGCACAGAACATGCATAAGAACTGAGGCTTAAGCGTACCTGCCTCAGATATAAATGGTTGCTACTCTTTCTGATTATTATTCAATAAAATCACTTTAGGGTTCCTGCTCATTGGGATCATCAAGTTGATCGTCTATCTGTAATTTGTGCTCAAGTTTGAAGCGTTTATGGTCTTGTGGCGCCATAGGTTCTTTTGACTACTGAGGTTCTCTGGCCTTTCGCATGAAGGTACACAATTCTATATTGGCCTACTGATTAATCTTTGACAACAACATATGCATGCTTAGCTATTTTTAAACTATATGGTAAACATTGATTTAGCATAGCTGTTTGCCTTTCTTACTGCCTAATTTTTCAAGATATGATATGCATGCTTGGTTCTTTCTAATTTGTCTGATTAGAACATTGTCCGTTTCTGACACAAGGGACTGGGTGTGAAATTTTATTACTGCGGGTGCAACTTCCTGAGATGTCATTCTGTTACGCACGTCCATATTTCACACTGAAATGTGGCCCTATGCAATTGGCTTGCAGGACAAACTGCCCTGTTATTTCGCTCTTATTTGGCTTATTATCAGACTTATTTATTTACTTGCTTATCTTCATTTAAAAAAGAAAAGATTTGTTTTTTTAATATGTTCTTTTTTTTCCTCGAAGGCATGTCTAAAATCTTGAGTCAAACGATTGGCGTCAGCTCTGTAAGCTTTAGCTAACATTATCAATCTATTTGTTTATTGCCATAGGTATCGTTATTGAGTTGTAGCCTCTTTTTTCATGTGCTGAACTGTAGTCTAAAAAGGTGGTTCTTTTTTGCTACTCCGTTATGAAGATATAATTTTTGTGTATCTGTGAGCATGCCTTCACTTTATTGCTTATATGCTTATATGCCCTGTATAATGTTTTCTTATTGATACAACCATCTTCATGCATGTATGGTGCTGTATAGTATGAATATCTGCTTCTTCAGAAAATATGAATGGCTACAGTAAAATACCTATATTTTTACGCATGTATGCACTGTATAATATGGTGGCTATGGACAGAAACCATTCTCTTTAATGCATATTTCATTATTTTGTATAATATGGCAACTACAACCTAAAGACATTTTTTATGCTAGATGCCTTCCATAGAAGATTATAACGGATGCAGTGAACAAGCTACTATTAACGCGGTGGTTTCGAATACCTGAATAAACAATCTTTTTTCTGGAATTGTAGAAGAATGAGAGTAGTATTTCCCTATTTTACCTGTTAGATATACAGTTCCTTGGCACTTGCACCGCGTGAGAAGTATTTGCAGCTGCCCAGCTGTTCTATTGGATTCAATCCACTCTCGGTTTTGCATCTTGTTTAGATTGTGTGGTCATGGTCGGATCCTCCGGAGTTCTAGATCCTAGTTTGACCAGCTCCTATTGTTTTCCAGTTGAAATCTCAATCTGGTTTCTCCCAAAGTATTGTCCTCTGTGGTCGTTTCTTCCATCTTATCGGATCGCTAATGCCTGGCGTTTCAGTTGTTACTGGTTCATAGTTTCCTGGATTCCTCTTCTTTTCGACCCTGTACTTTGTGCTTTTAGCTTCAAATCTCAGCCGACTATTTGAATAATTAGGACTGAAATTAAGTAAAGTTGGTAGTTCTTAAATATTCTTTATTCAACAAAACTATGAATCTCATTTTCAGACTTAGTTTATCGGTGAATTTGTATCGTTGTATCAGTAATATCATGGTACAAGCTAGATCTCTGTTTATTGTTCCTGGGTTGATTAATATGCCATTGGATCTAGATGACGAGTGTGTTTATTTAACATCTTTGTTCGCGCTACATTTGTCCAGTTTGGTGGCTTTCCTGCCCTGAGAAACTTCTGAGTTTGACCAGCTGTTCTAAGTTCTGAACAAAAAATCAAAGATAGATCTTTTTCTGTATTGGTGTTGACCTGTTTGATGACCATTTTTGGTGCATACGTATAGTGAGGATCTTATTCTGTACATCTGGGTAAATCTGTTTTCAAGTTGAAATTGCTATTAATTCCACATTTATCCTTCAGTTGTTCCATACATGGGATTTCATGTACTCCCATTGCATCTGGAATGGTATATTGCCTTCAACAATACCTTGAACTTAATTTGGCCAAGAATGGGCACAGCTCATGTTGGGGAATGTGTTCAAAACCCTGCTTTGCCAATAACATTGACCAAGAAAAGAATCACTCTTTTCCGATCTATTAACTTTCTTATTGTTAAACCTTACGCATCAAGACTAGAAGATTATACATGCCATGCTAGGCCTTGTTTTTCTTTATTCGGATATCTGCCATAGTATTGTCTTTGTTACTCTTCAGTCCATTTGTTCAACAGCGACATTTTTTGCTTATGTTAAGATAAAAGTTGCCACAGATCTGTGGACACAGTCGAGCAAGACTTTCTGTTGCACTTTAATCCAATATGCAGAAGATTTCTGTTTTCAATTTCTTCTTTTGGTCTTAGTACATGTTTGTAACATTTTTACTTCTCATTGGTCAGTCAGGAGTAAAATCATGAATCTTCGATATAGGCGTCGTTTGTTTCGGCTTTGCGTCGCGTCACGTCGCGTTGCGTCGCCCGCGAGCGCGCGCACCGCGCGTTCAAACCACGCGAACGCAACGCGACGCGACGCGGGCGAACGCGGAAACAAACACGGCCATAGAGCAGAGAAAAGTTTTTGGGAGTAGTAGTCTGATTTTTGATTCTCATGTCAAACATGGAGCAAAAAAGGTGCAAAGGGATGATGTAACTGATGTCAGGCCAAATCCGCCAACTGTTGGTCAGAAAAGATGCAAATGGATTATTGAAGATGTAACTATGTTGCTTTCCTTTGAGATGGAGTAGTCATGCAAATGAAACATGCCATTCATGTGACTAACATAAATAGGCTGCCGAATTATTATGTGAATTTAATGTGTCAATTGATTTTAGCTATCGTGCAGATTTATTAAGGATGAATATTAACTGTGGGCGCGCCATGGGCGCGCCAACCTTCCTAGTGTACTCAATTCTTCTTTTTAGTTTTGTTTCCAGTTGGAACATTGTATTTTTTTTTTATTTTTTTATGACGCTATAGTAGATATGTTGACAAATAGTAATTTCCATCCCAGAAAAGGTTACTGTCAAATTAATTGATTTGTGTCCGTTGGGCTTTGATCTGTAATAAATCAAAGCATGTCCGACGATTGGAATATATGCTGCAGCCTGCAGGCTTGCAACTTCCAAGATGGGAAAGCAGGATTTACCTCATGACGCGTACGAAAAACAAACCAATTTGAGAAAACCCAGTAAACTGTAATATTTTTTCTGAGCGTGATGTTGCGCTGACGACGTACAGTTGATAGAGAAGACTAACTTATCATCAGCTAGCTTACCTTATTAAACTTATTTGTTTATCTAACTTATTTTTTAACTTTGAAATCCTTTTGTGATAAAATTAAGAGCTGGATGCACTTCGCTTGACTTGTACAAACAAGCTGACGAGAATAACTTATCATCAGCTTGACTTGTACAAACAAGCTGACGAGAAGACTAACTTATCATCAGCTAGCTTATCTTATTTAATTTATTTATTTATCTAACTTATTTCTTAACTTTGAAATTTTTTATGGTAAAATTAAGGGCCGGATGTACTTCGCTTGACTTGTACAAACAAGCTGACCAGAGTAGACCCTAAGCAAAAAAGTGAACTTCCACATAATAAAATAAAGGGAGGAGGCTATTTAGGTATTACGATCACTACAGATCATGCTTTAGATTTAGGTCTTGTTTTTTTCAGCGTATCGTACCGTTGCGTATTACTGTAGCAAATTTTGTTATTTTTATATAGCCTATATGTTGTGATAATTCGTAACGATTTTTTCGTGGCTTTTAGTAATCCTTCAAAAGATTCTAAAACTATTTTTTAATTATTTTTTTATAATCTTTAGATCTCTTTTCGAGGGTTTTCAAATTTGTTACAATATTACGCCAACGCGACGATACGCTGAAAAGAACAAGGCCTTAAACATGCTCATAGATTTAATAATAGAATGTGTCGATTACTTTGATGTTTAGCGTTCCTTTTGACATTTATTTTTTGTCATAAAAGTTTCTACGACACAAAGAGGTCATTAAAAAGGTAAATGTTTATAATTCCATTTCTTATATGTTAAATTTTTCAAACCAAAAAATTTAGTGATGATGTTTATATTCGTGTGCATTGGAATTTATGTTCACAATTAGTCTAAACAGACATATGTAAGTCAAACTCTTTTGTAATCAATGAGTAATCGCTTGCAATATTTTGCAACATTTGAAGAGTGGCATGATTCGCTATATTTCCTATGTTGAAAAAGGCACTATGGTACTACTAATTATCTTCTGTATTATTATTAGTTCACATGAGTGTGTACACTGGTTCTACCATTTTTTTTTTTTTTGAGAACTCTACCATTTGGTTTGAATTGGAGCGCAGAGAGTGGTTCAACCAAGTCATATTCAATGTGGAATAATTACCCAAGCATGCATATATATTGGAGGCCGTGAATAATTACCCAAGCATGCATATATATTGGAGGCCGTGAGCTAAAAGGATGCACACGAGAACAATAAAGATTTGTTTCTACCCAGCCCAACACAGGATGTACAGTGACGAAGATAAGCACCATGCATGACCAGTTTGTTGCTTGCTATGCGACTTCACACGGCATGTGGTGCTCGCTGTATGTAGGATTGGGAGGTATCAGGACTTTATGCCATAGCAATTTCTGTCAGTCAAGCAAGGTAACTATCATGTGGTGTCCACTATACAAGGATAGATGCGACTGCTTCGAAGAGAACAGCCTACCACTACCGAGAATTGGATCGCACATCACCTTCGGGAGTATGCCGTGGAAATGTATCACACTGATCCTTATGGACCGTGGATCATCGGACAGCACAGATGGTCCATGCGCCTAGGACTAGTTAGAAGCCACGCGCCATACTATGCTGTGAGGGGATGCCTGTGTATTTTCAGGTCAAAGACACCTCTCTCTTGGTAATCAATATGTTTTTAGGTCTTTGGATACTCATAAAATTTGTTGTTCTGTGTGAAAATTGAAGAGAATTTTGAGACGAGCACATTGTTTCACATAAATAACATTTTTATTTGAGCAATGAATGAATTTATAAAAAATAAGAAAGAAGTCCAATTTACCTCTCTTAACTATTGCAGAAGTTCATTTTTCCTCCCTCAACTCATTTATGGCCGTTCGATGCAGGATTGGACGGCCAGATCTCACCCATTTAACACAGAGGGAGGAAAAGTGAACTTTTTCAATAGTTGAGGGAGACAATGTGGACTTCTTCCAAAAAATAATTAGTGCGCTGCTTTTTCTCATGCTAAGCCTAGATTGGCCCATCCCGACGGGCAAGCTGGCACAAGATGGCATGGGGTGATAGCTAGGTCTGTATGAAGAAACGATAGGCTCTGGCCTAACTGGCTCGACACGACACCATTCGAAGATGTACCTATGTCTACATGAATGATTTAGATTAGTTTGTCTATCTAAAAAATTATAAATTTTTACTTTGAAACCTTGTAGTTTTTGTTTAAGATGACCAAGTAGATATTTCTACAAATTTAATTTGCATATAAAAATGTTCTTCGCAGTTTACACAATAATTAATCAATTTGTGTCTACAAGTCTACTACAATGGATCAAATCACATCTGATTGAACAGAGGCCACGGTTCGCTTAGGGCATCTCCAATGATGCTAAACTAGTTATATCTAAAAACACCATCTTATCATTTTTTGCTTACGTGGAGGAGGGAAGGGCAGGAGAGATATAAAGATTAGCTCTTAGCTAAGGTCAAAGATGGCGACTCTTCGGCATTGTTCTCCTTCTTGGAGGTAGGGGTGGAAATGGTACGGATATTATCCAACCGACCGACCGAATTTATCGGATAGTGATTTGGATAGTTTTAAGGATATTCGACTATTTTTACGGATAAGGATATGGATATGGATATGGATATTTTGGCGTGGATATGGATACGAATATGGAGCACTGATTATTCGGTGGATAAGGAATATCCGAGTTTTTGTTTGGATAATATCCGAATATAAAATATGGATATTATCCGAATGTATTTCTGAAATTTTTTAATGTATTTCTACAATTTTTTATTGATAATTTCCCAACTTTTAAATTTATTTTTTGAATTTTTAAATCTAAACTAAACTAATAATATTCATGTATAGACTTTCTAATGTTTTGTTTTTACTAATATTATAAATTTCCACTTTTAAATTTAAATTTTGACCATATTTTGTTAAAATTTGGAACGGATTTTTGAAAATTAATTTTAACTATTTGACTAACAATATCCGTATCCTTGTGTTATCCGATCTGTATTCGCTCTGTATTCGTAACCGATGTTATCCAGTATTATTCGAATTTGTATCCATATTCGACACATTCGTATTCGAATTTGTATCCGGTAAAAAATATGGATACGGATATGGATAGAACGATATCCGACCTTATCCGATCCGATCACATCCCTACTTGGAGGCATCACCGTGGATACGACCACACCTCCATGGTTCTAGAGCCACATATTACCACAGCTCTAGTCCTGGTATGGTTTTACTGCATGCACAACATATTATAGCTGATTCCTCGCTCTTTGATTACAACGAGTTGCATCGACGGCACAAGTTCCTTTGAAATGAGATGTGCCATGCGAGCATTGAAGTTACTCTGCACAAGATGATACAACGCTTGGCATTTCAAAGGAACTAGTGTCGACGATGAAACTCCGGGTAATCGAAAACCGATAAATGACCAATAATATGTTGAGCATGCCCTAAAACCATGCATCGACCATAGCAATGTTGTGATCGACCCGTTTACGCAATGGAAAAGGGTCAGGGTCAGGGGGAAGCATCTGTGTCAACGGCCAAATGAGAAGCTGCCGACACTGCTTGCTTTGTGTCGACGGTCTCTACAGGCCCATCGACACAGATCATGATCAAAACAAATCCTCCCACTTGGCTAGCAGCGTGTGGCGTAGCACGGGCTCACCCCACGTCGTAGGTTCGAGCCCTGTCCACGCCCCCTATTTTTTATTTTTTTGGGTGTATCTGTGTCAGTGGCATTAGCTTGGCCGCCAACACAGGTCCTCCTATGAGTACCGGTTAGAATGTGCGCTAAGTCTCATTGGGACTTAGCACATGTCGCCTCCATGCCTTGCGCCACCGTCGACCCGCACTACGCCCTCCGCGCAATTCATCCCTCCCTCCACAGCCGCCACCGCCGCTCCATGCCGCCGCCGCTGCCTCCCCCGCTTTGCGTCGTGTCGCCCCCTCCTCTTTCCCCCGCGCCGCATAGCCCCCCTCCCACCCCGTGCCGCCCCTCCTCCTTCCTCACACCGCGGCGCCCCTTCTCCCTCGCCAGCGTTGCCGCCTCCACCCCACGCCGCCGCCTTCTCCCTCCAGACGACATCTACGCATCGTGCAGGTATGGCCGCTTTTTTTTGTGGCTGTTGTATCGTCGGTGTTTCGTGAACCGATGACATAGTAGATGTAATTAATGAGCATAAATTAATTAGGAAGATGCAGTACGCTTAGAGCGTAAGCAGTAATATAATTTGTGCCTGTCAATTCCATGTGTAATGTGAACAAAGCTAGAGTCAAACCCGTTCGGGGGTGCTCCATATTTTCGTAATGAACTAGGACGGTGATTCATTGTGTTATATTACAAAAGGTATTGTGCTCCCGAGCTATCCACGTTTTGGACAGCCCATGGATATGTGTTTGAGAATGGTGGTCGTGATCACGGGGGTCTATGGGTTAGATTTTTGGTAGCATAACGTTGTCGTTTTCCTAGTGCATAACATAAGCGGTACAGTGTACCCATTGTTGCACTGGGGGACTACAGGGTTATGCTGTCGGAATTCTGACCCGTGCACCCTCGTGCCACAACCACCGTATTCAAGCGCACATCCGTGGTTGAGTAAGCACTCCTATTTAGTTAGGCATGAACCATCTAAACCTGAATTTTGAATGTATACATGGACGTTACATATTAAGCCATGAAAGATCAATGGCGGATGTACAATGGATAGATGAAGTCTGGACGGCACATAGATGAGTGGTTCGACAAGGCTGGCGCTTTCGTGGAAGATGCTTTCCAAAAATTCCCCAATCCTAATATAGCGGCCGAGCCATGTCGCTACTCTACATGCTCGAACACCGAGAAAAAGACGAAGAGAGTTATTAGCGAGCACCTCTGTAGGATGGCATCAAGCCTAATTACTTTGTATGGTTATATCATGGCGAGAGGATGTGTCCGGCTCCGGTGTGTAGCCCTGTGGATTGTAGGGAGGGCTACGACGAAGTCAATGTCGATAGACTGGACGAGCTCAAGGATGATGTGTCTCAGGCTTATGATCTCTCCTCCGAGTAAGAGTCTGAGCCACTTACCCAACAATTCGAGCAGCTCATTGATTATGCCAAGTTGTCGTTGCATGAGCTAACAATGTGAGTGTGCTCTCGACAGTGTCCCCATCTAATGGAAGTGAAGACCAAGTACAACATGTCCGCCAATTTCTTCAATGCCCTTTGCAAACTGCTGGATAGCCTTCTTCTGAGTGGACACAAGATGACTACAAATATGTATGAGTCGAAGAAGCTTCTTAGCGTGTTAGGCATGTCGTACGAGAGAATAGACTATTGCCAAAGTTCTACATGCTTTACTGGAAGGCCGATTCTAGGCAGACTTACTGTAAGCATTGCGACGAGAGTTGGTATGTGAAAGTTGATGGACGAGATGGTGCAGTGAGACAAACGACGGTGGCCCAAACAACCTTGATTAGCGTCCAGACCTGATGGACAAGTGTCCACATGTCTGGAGGGACCTATGCCTTATGTAGAAATCACTAGAATGGATCGAGATGTCTAAGAGGAACAAGGGCAATAGGGATGCCAACCCCGAAATCGTTTCCACCTGCCTAGGAGGCCATGGCATGGGTCATGTCGTGCGGCATATTGTAAGTGCACTTACCATTTTTATCTACAATCAACTTCATTTCATAGCTTTACTGAATCAATCACCTTTTGATTTCACACAGGAGATGGAGACGAAACTTGGGCCCTCTGGAATATCGTCTTGTGGAGGATTGCACACACACCTCATGTCCAGCCTGTGGGGCACCAATGCCGCCGGCTACCTAGCAGAAGCTTGTAAGTGGCTATCTCTTTTCTCTTCTCTACACCTACTTCGAGCGTTTTCGAACTAATCCGTTTCATATCTTATTTGTTCGTAGGATATATATACCGCAGCCATGAAGGACAAGCACGGTGGCGACTATGACCTTATCAACATGCCGGCCAACCTTGTTGTCATCTACGACGAGTTCAGTGGGAGGGGTCACAGCAGGTACAGCTCCATGAACTCCATCATGCCGCCTGACTCGTACAAGGCCGAGGTCAGGGCACGTTGGCAATAGGCCTCCTCTTCTACCCGTGCCCAGCTGGAAACCCAGAACAAGCTATTGCGGACTTTGAACAATAGAGGGCGGCGGACGAGTAGCAGTTGCAGGCGGAGTGAGAGGAGAACAAAAGACGGTGCCAGGCTGAGCAAGAGGCGACCAACCGACGGATGCAGGCCATCCAAGAGCAAAACGTGTACATGTTGCAATACATGCAACAAGTAATTAAGATATATGTAGCTAGGTTGTCCATCCTTGTTTTATATGCTAACATATCTTATCTGCAGGTCCTCCAGGGGGCAGGGACCTCCGGCCACTGCAGGTCCTCTAGGGGGCAGGGACCTCCGGCCACCACAGATGCCATTTACACCGCAGCTCGTCTTGACGAAGACATCAAGGTCTTCAGGGTCCCCGAAGACAAAGATCGACACTCTCCCCCCGTTCGTGCCACCGCCCTTGTTCCCCGTGGTCCACTTTGGCCCTGCACCGGCGACTTCTCTCAGGGTAATGCAATTTCTCTAGTTTTCCACAACATATTCATATAAGTACACAAATGCACAAAGTTTTTGAAAATTATGGTTTCATATAATCTTGCAGGCGTCTGCATGCCATGCATCAAATGCTCGACATGGAGGTGACTCTAGTGGCATAAGGTCAGCTGTGGAGCAGTTAGTCGATGACATCTTTGCCGAAGCCTACCATGGTTCGCAAAACCCTTAGTGTGTTGTTTTCGCTTTCTGTTGGTAGTTAGGACTATGTATGTGACAAATCTGCTTCCATGTGACCTTTTGTGATAATTCTGTACTCTATGTTTCTTTTACGGACTTTTCAACTTTGGTTGATGTCATTTGTGCATATATGTGAAGGTTCAAGTGAGTTTGGTCCTTTTTATCAATGATTTTGTATTTTGGATTGATGTGTATGTGTATGTGCTCGAAAATATGGTGAGCTCCTGATTATGTGTGGATGTGATTGGGAATATTGGGGAATGCAAATATGTTGGGATTGGGATTTTTTTGCAGGTACAAATTGGTTATTTGCAAATTTAACAACAATATTTTCTGCAGGTGCATTATCTGTGATGTCGGCCATATCAGTCGCCGATGACACAGATCCGTTCCAGGAGCACCCAGAATGGCACCTAACAATATCTGTGTCCGCGGGCCACCTAATGGCTACCGACACAGAATGCGGTTAGGCGGCCCGGACAATGGGGTTGTTTCGGTGGTATATCGATAGGCCGCCGGCAAAGCTCTACCACGTGGCGTCCCATGATTCTTCTGCAGGCCCCACATGTCAGAGCGTCGTCTCCCCGGCCGTGCCGTAAGGGTGCGCCTGTGTCGACGGCTAGAGCCGCCCGTACAGATGTAAACCAGGCAGCTAGCTTGGTATGCGTCTTTGTCATCGGGGTCGTTGACATAGTTTATCTATGTCCTCATCGT
>SPJY01010508.1:0-30912 GCA_005191435.1 Raddia distichophylla | reverse complement strand
GGTGAAGGGGAAGTTCGAATCCACCGCTTGGGTGCGGCCAGCACGCCCCTTCAACCCAATGGAGTTCATCTGGAGCTTAGTGAGGCAGTTTCAAGAAAGCTCTTGTGATGAAGCCGGGAAGATGCCTCAAGGGACACCTGTTGGGATGTGGGTTTTGAAAAGGATGGAACAGCAGGATTATAGGCTGACCGATGATTTTGAAGGATATGTGGTAAACAAAAGATTCTTGATTGTTCTTAGTGGCCTATCAACCATAGAAGAGTGGGACTGGATAAAAACATATCTTCCAGACAATCATCATGGAAGCCGAATTGTACTGTGCACAGAGCATGCTGAAGTTGCAAGCTGTTGTATTGAGGATGGACCCAAAATGGCAGAGATACAACCGGAAGGGCCATTCGTCAATCCTCTTTATGTCTTCTACAAAGAGGTAAAAACTTGCACCACATCCAGTTGGTTGTCACTTTTGTTATCGTTTCGTGCTGAAAACAATCTTGGGTATCCATGTGTCTTATATGAAGTACGCCCTCTAATTTTCAAAAACATGGCATTTTAGGCATGTCATAAGTCACAGTTTTAAATTTTAATTCATCAAAAAAATATTTTAAAGTATTTGGATTGGTAACACGATAATAATATATTCAGATTCATCACAAAATACGAGTCCAAAGGTAGGGTAAGAAAGGGCTTTGCTAGTAGAGAAATTGACTCTTCCGGGAACCAGTAACACGTAAACCATGTCAAACCAAGACCGATCAATAATATCCGAACGGAACGGATTCGAACTTCTCCTAGAAAAGTTTCCGGTGCAAAATTCCATTCAATGAGTAATTCAAAGGATAAATGCATTTTCGGCATGCGGTCGGTAGGGTTCCGCCCCTCCTCGCTTCCGTCCGCTATCCGTTCGTTGTGTCATGGCACAGTGGGACATCTGTCAGCCTTGCATTTCTCAACTGGGCTATCTTCCCTTTGCACTTCCATATATTATAGTTTATTGATTTTGTCAATATATTATAATGGTAATTAGTAGTTGAAGTTACATTCAAAGATCACATCAATATTCAAAACGTCATGTTATTAGGAACTGCATGGATGAATTAAGTTTCAAGGTTTCAAATCTTAAAAAGAATTCCCTAGTAAACTAGACAAAAAATTGATAAAAAAAAAGAGTAAACAACTTCTTTGTTAATCGAGAAAGAAACAAAATAACATATTGGATCTTCCATGGTCCTACCACATGGAATGGCTTGAAGTTGACCGAATTTATGAATCCCATATAGAATAAATATTTGTATTTAATTTTTAAATGTTATTCAAGCTAATGTAACGTCTAATACAACAATTTAAATTAATAAATCACAAAATATTTATGTTCGGAATATTATAATCTAGAAAGTCAATGAGTTTGCAAAACTAATGAAATAGTAATATCAAATGATAATTAACTATAAAAAATTTAACAATAAAAAGTAATTCATTAGAGTTATCTAGGACAGATATGGATTTTTTTCGAATTTATTATTTCGTTTATACTAAAACAATTTAGGTATACATGAAAAAGTATACCTAGTAAACTAACATATTCATGTATAAATTCAAATTTTCACTACTTATTCCCTCCGTTTTGATATGTTTTTCTATAGCACACCATGCATACTAATAAAAAAGAGTAGTTTCAAGAAAAAAAAACAATGTGCAAACACCATCATACAACTATTTAAGTATGTTACAACTACTTTTTTTTTCTAGTTATTTAATTAGGGGTTAAAAGTGAAAACATCACAATAACTACACTTTTGATATTTTCAATGGACAAACATTGTGAAACGTCTTTTTACGAGGCCATGGACAAATATAGTGTAACGGAGGGAGTGATAATTTAAAATTTTATGTGCCGATAAAAAATAAACTATTTAAATTAGTATTTAAGAACCACGAATTGTAAGATATATTTCAAATTGTATGATAAATTCAATAATATAATAAAATAATAAATTTAAATATCAAAAAACAATGTACTGTAATTTTTAAAAAGGAATTGTAAATGGAATTTTATATCCATGCTTTGTATTTTCTTCAGAACATTAATTTATATTATTCGTGCTAGTTCAAGTGTTATGGCATCATATATTCTTCTCAGAAAATTAGTTTTGTTCAGTCGATGCTTTTGCCTAATCGCTGCGTGTGTATTCAGGATTCTCCACCAGAGCAAGGCGATAAGCCAGAGTCCAGCTCAATGGATTCCAGTGCGTTGGACGGAAGGGCAATGCAAGCACTTTTCAAGGAAGATCACGGGCAGATCAAGGGGAAGGATGCAAATTCTGAAATTGTGGAGCTAATTTCCAAAGGTGGCAAGGTGGTCTCTGTTTGGGGAATGGGTGCTGTTGGTGAAACTGGTCTTGTGAGAAGTGTGTATAAAAATGACCTTGCCGGCGATATGTTTCAGAAGCGTGCCTGGGTTTCTGTTAAGCGTCCTTTCATCGTGGATGACTTTTTCAGGATGCTGGTTCAGCAATTACATCAGGATGATGGCCGCCAAGACGGAGAGAACATGTCTAAGCTGCAAGATGATACACAGAGTAGTAAAAGGAAAAAGGGAACGGCAGAGTCAACTAGGAAATTACTAACCGAGGTCTTATCACAAAACAAGTGTCTCCTTGTTATCGATGATGTATCTATCTTGGAATGGGACTCGATCATGAAGAATGTCCTATCTAGTGATGAAAATGCTGCTAACCGGATCATTGTCACGACAAAGGAATACAGTGTCGCCATACACTGTTCTGGGGAGAAGCAGTACACGTACAAGCTTGAAGCTCTTCCAAGAAATGATGACACTTTGGGCCGCCTAAAAAAGATGGTATGTTCATTCCCCTCTCTCTGTATATCTATACACAAGCGCACATATATATAATACATATAGGAATTTGTTTTAATAATGAAAGTAAAACTTCCGACCTCTGCACCAAACAGGATGTATATGGTCGTTACAACCATAAGTCAAAAAAATCCTGATTGACAAACAAATTGTTACTATAAGATTATTCCACGAGAAAACATTAAAATATTTCCACCGCCCGCCGCTCTCTACGAGCACAAGGGATTTCTTGTTGGGGAGTTGCTCCAGAACGGACACTGGGCTGAGCTGCCACCCGTGCCCCTGGCCATCGTCGTCCTCCTCCTCGACGAGCTTGTCAACAATGCTGAAGTCGTAGGAGAAGCTTCGGCGCGGAGGGTGGCAGAAGCTCTGGCAGGTGGCGTCGCAGGAAAAGCAGACGACGGCGAGCTCTACCGGCCATATCTGGTGCCCAGCACCTAGCCAAGGAAGACACCAGAGGGGAGAGAAGGTAGGAGAAAGGAGGAAGGGGAGAGGAGGAGGGCCGCCGCCGCTACCGTGGCCGGCTGGTAGTGGCGGCTAGCGAGGGCTTGCGGGCGGCGGTGGCTGGCGAGGGCAGCCCCTCGTGCCACCTCACGTAGGCGACGCGAGGGTCCAATTCCACTAGTTAGTCTGTGACGTAGGCATGTAAATACTCTATTGCCTTCTCCTTTGTACTAGCAATCCTCTACATGCCACAGCCCGTTGGTCCGGCTTCATACCTAGCATAGGGTCGACCCATTACCCCGGTAACGACTTTTGGATCAAGGGTCTAGGTCCTGGGCTGGACCAGACCAGACCATTCTTATCCCGTAATAACTTCGTATAGCATACATTATACGAAGTTATACGAGGACTCGATCATGAAGAATGTCCTATCTAGTGATGAAAATGCTGCTAACCGGATCATTGTCACGACAAAGGAATTCAGTGTCGCTATACACTGTTCTGGGGAGAAGCAGTACACGTACAAGCTTGAAGCTCTCCCAAGTGATGATGACACTTTGGGCCGCCTAAAAAAGATGGTATGTTCATTCCCCTCTCTGTGTATATATACACAAGCGCACATATATATAATACATATAGGAATTTGTTTTAATAATGAAAGTAAAACTTCCGACCTCTGCACCAAACAGGATGTATATGGTCCTTACAACCATAAGTCAAAAAAATCCTTATTGAGAAACAAATTGTCGCTATAAGATTATTCCAAGAGAAAACATTAAAATATTTCCACCGCCCGCCGCCCTCTACGAGCACAAGGGATTTCTTGTTGGCGAGTTGCTCCAGAACGGACACCGGGCTGAGTTCCCACCCATGCCCCGGGCCGTCGTCGTCGTCCTCCTCGACGACCTTGTCAGTGACGCTGAAGTCGCAGGAGAAGCTTCGGTGCGGTGGGCAACAAAAGCTCCGGCAGGTGGCGTCGCAGGAAAAGCAGACGGCGGCGAGCTCCACCTGCCAGATCTGGTGCCCAGTAGCACCAAGCCAAGGAAGACTCCAGAGGGGAGAGAAGGTAGGAAAAAGGAGGAAGGGGAGGGGAGGAGGGCCACCGCCGCCGCCTTGGCCGGCAGGCCGCTGGCGGCGGCGGCTCTACCTGCCACGGCGGCTAGCGAGGGCATGCGGGCGGCGGTGGTTGGCGAGGGCAGCCCCTCGTGCCGCCTCACGCAGGCGACGGGCAGATCCAATTCCACTAGTTAGTCTATGACGTAGGCATGTAAATACTCTCTTGCCTTCGCCTTTGTACTAGGAATCCTCTACATGCTATAGCTAGCCCCTTTGGTCCGGTTTCATACCTAGCATAGGGTCGACCCATTACCCCGGTAACGACTTTTGGATCAAGGGAGGTCCTGGGCCGGACCAGACCGGACCATTCTTATCCCTCCAGGGAGTCACTCATTGCCTTTCTATACTCTAGCTTCATTGGCTGCTGCATGCATGCTGCGTTTTACTTGCCGCTACGGCCTGTTGAGTGTTGCGGTATTTTTTAGAGCTCTTTCGGATACCTATTAGGCTATTATGTGCCACAATTAAAACTACAAATATATAGGTCTAGGGTAAAACCAAATTAAATTGAAATTACGCTACGGCAATTGGAGGAGTGGTGAACGGGAATGCACAAAATTTTCTCGGCATCTTCACACCGAAGGGGTGGTGACAGGGAGACAAAAAAAATTCTCAACTACTTCACACCAAAACATTTACAAAACGATGCTAAAGAGAAACCCAAAATATAGGATAGATCTTGGATCGGAAAATACAAATGAGTCCTTTGAAATAAAATGACCGAATATATAAGCACGACTATCGTCAAAAGTCCACATGGGCTAGCGGGCATTGGAAGGTCCGGCTCAGGCCAGATGGTCCAGCCAAACTATCCAGAACAAACGGCGAGGGACCATTTTTTGTTGCCTACATTGGATCTGCGTAAGATGGTCCGATCTTATAGTACAAGAAGACTATAGAACCTTGGTTTCGGATTGTATGAGCCGGACAATGCACTGGATGGTCGAGGGGCCTGTTTGAGAGCAATGTACTAACCCAAAACCCATTGGATATTCCTGAGAAGAGACACACGTGGCGGTTCAAGTCTTTTGACCGTCCGGCCCACATCGGACCATACTAAAGCCCGTCCAGCACTAAAACCGTCTACAACTTAAATTTTCAAATACCAAACTCAGCCCAATAACAAAACCCCAAAACAACATGAAAGATGTCAAATACTCATCACGTGGTCTACCAATCTCCCCCTCGATGTGGGTATTAGCAACAAGACCAATCGAGCACTATTTGATGAGTTTAAGTGAATAAAAGACAAACAAGCCAAGATGACCCATAAAAGTGAAACCAATGCTCAAAGTCATGAAAAATGGGAAAGTGAGATGGAGGCAAGTGTGGAATAGCAAACTATAGCTAGAAAACTAACTCACATCTCAATTTGGCACCTAATACCCAAAAATAGCAAAAATGCACTCTTATATATGATAATGCTATTTTTAGTTTTACATGCAAGAACATGCCTTAAACTCATGTAAACTAAATGAAAACAAATGAACCACCAAATGCACACCATTTAAGAGCAACTCTCCTCTTTTTGGCATTATAGTCATCAAGAAAACAAGGAAGGAGAGTAATTTCCTTATCAGCATAAGATAGGGCATGAATGCATGAAATGCAACTTAGGAAGTTTTGTAGATTATGAAAATGGACCATGAAGCATCAAAGTGGAACAAACTAGTCAATTTTAATTTCGCTATCAAATTCATATCGACAAGCTCACATTTGATCCAAGCTATCAAGTAAAACAAAATTGTGTCATTTTGCAAGATGAGCAATAGCATTAGCAAGATAACCTCAAAACTAAATGCAAATGCTCATAACAGAAAAAATGAGCCATCTTGACTGCAACCATTTGCACCAAATAGGGGAGAACCCCGAGCATGCCAAACACCTTCTTTGTAATGGAAATAGGTTTTTATTCTTTAGTCTCTCCTTTTCAACATTGTTGTACGGGAGGCCCACCTACCCCATGTGACAAGACTCCATGCATGACTACTCCAGATTCTCGTGCGCCCTTGAAACCACTCTGAGCCAAAACCCTGCGGGGGTTCCTTCTCGGACTATGGCATGCGTCTGCGGGCCAAAACACCGCATGGGGTTCTTCCTGGACTGCCACGTGCCCCGAAGACCACTCCAGGCTAGAACACCACGTAGGTTTCATCCAAGTCTACCACATGCCCTAGAGATCGCTCTGGGCCAGAGCATTGGTTGGGGTCCTTCCCAAGACTATCGCACGCCCTAGAGACCACTTTGGGCAAGAGCACCACGCGGAATCCTTCCCTTACTCCCACACTCCAATCATTGTCATGGGCTTGGGACTTGGGATTTCTACCCAATGCTATAGTCAAAAGAAGGCTTGGGATTCAAAGATGCTCCGTGCCTGCCAAAAGCCACCGATCATTGTAGCTACAAGTCAAAGGGAGGTGCCAGAAGCGGCCAGAGGGAAGTAGAGACAAACATAATGAACCATTGTTTTGTCCTCAACTGCGAAGGCTGGAAAGGAAGGTGGCAAAGAAAGAAAGATCGATGAACCCCTGCATTACCAACCTGACCAGAGGCAAACCAGAGAAGTAGGTGTAGAACTACCATGTTGCCTCCAAACTTCCTTGTACTCATGGGGGAAAAGTTGGCATGAGGGTCAAGTTCTATATAATCAAGGTCGTGTGGCCTAGTCTACAACCTAATTCCAACAAAATTTCCAAAATACCTGTCTACTCTAGGTCATGCTTCCTCATAAGGTTGCTCCCACCAAGGTTGCAAAACCCCTACCTCAAGAGGGGCACCTCCCTCACATACTAACTATCTGGGTAGCCCCAGTGACAAATATATTGCTCAATTTTCATCCTTTCTCCTTTTTTTATCTTGTTCTCTCTTAAAAATAAAAAATGAGGGAGCAATTGTTAGTAGAGCACATCCCCGACTAGGAGCCATCGACAATGGCCCCCTGGTTCACCCTCACCTCATGTTTGCTTCACTTGTTTTCATTTTGTTCTCTCGTTTTCCATTCTTCCACTCATTTTTTTGTGTCACTCATTGACACAAAAATTGAAAACATTTTGAAAGAGGTACAAAAAAAGGTGAAGGCCACGGCATATGTGAATATTTCAATCCCAAGTTACAAAAGGTACACAAGATTGCCCAAAAGACACCAAGAGAAACTTGAGCATCCAGAATAGAGATTAGCAGATAAAAGGTACAATTTTCATCGTATTTTTCAAGAAAACTAAAATACAATTGATTTTTGGCTAATCTAGCATGTTTAGATGAAAGCACTCTAAACAAGAACAAGCTAGACACAATCATCGCAAGAGTAGCAAGATGCACAAAATGGATAAAATCCATAAGCATGGTAGACAAATCTTGGGAAGGAAACAAGTCTCGATTCGATGCATGGTGCAAGGTGATCTCAAACTCTCTCTCGACTAGTGGGTCAAATTTTATTTCATTTTTTGTTCAATTTGAAGTAGGTCAAGTTTTAGCGCAAGAACCAAAAAAATCATGAGATAAAGACCTAAAAACCACAAAAGACACAAGTGCGTGATCTAAAAAAAATGGGAGAGGAGTAGCACACACTAAGGCCTTGTTTGTTTCAGATTAAATTAAATTAAATGAAAATTTGTTATTTTTGTATAAGGAAATGATGTAATATTTTGTAGTCATTTTTGTGTGGTTTCAAATAGTTTTTCTTAAAGTTTCTAAAATATTTTTTCATAATTTTTTGAATTTTTAAAAATGTCTTTCGAGAGAGTCACAAATTTGCTATGGTAAAACACAACTCAACTTTAATTTGAAACAAACAAGGACTAAATCTCAGACTTGATCTCATCTTCCCTATGTGGCTTACATAGGAAAGACAGGTCTACGACTCGGCTGCTAGTGACTAGGCCCAGTTCTTTTCAGCTTAATAGCTTAATGGCTTAACAACTTAACGACTTATCAACGTTTTGAAACACATATTCTTTGAGTCCTTTTAGTCCTTTTTTCACTGTTTTGAATGTGGGTTCTAACGCTTTAAAAAGCAAGTCAAACGAAATGTATCCGAATCTCAAGACTATCTTGAGATGCTCTCGAAGTTCAGTCATTTCAGCCATTCAGCTGTTCAGATCAGCTCAGAAGAATAGGGCCTAAAACATAGACCTTATCTACCCAGAGGGCCCAACTCCCACTTGACCTAGACTATAAGGAATGAACTAACCAGAGAAGAGAATATTGCCCATTATGCTTTATAGCAACCTATCGCACAATATGCAAGGTCCGTGCAAATCACGCCAAAAGTTTAAAAGAGGTGCACCACAACCCTAGACCAAACAAGAAAACCAGTCCCAAATGCAAGGTAATGTAGAAAGTAAAGAACCAAAATTATATACAGAATATACAGTAGATAGCTTCCCCTCAGTAAGCCAACTAGCCTCACAACCCGAGGCCCCCCTCAATGCTACAAACCTAGACCTATCTAGTGTCTTGACGAAGATATCAGTCTACATTGGTCGCTATCCACAAATTGCAGCATTATGTCCTCCTTCTCCACAAGGTCTTTAAGAAAGTGAAATATAATGTCCGTGTGCTTGGCACTAGAGTGTTGCACTGGGTTATTGGAAATATTAATAGTAGAAGTGTTATCAAGAAGAGAGGAATGTACTCAAAGGTCAACTCAAAGTCTCTCAAGGTTGAACACATGCAAAGTAGTTGTCTACAACATCTAGCTATTGCAACGTACTAAACCTCAGCAATGCATTGAAGAACATCGAATTGCTTCCTAGAGGACCCATAAACAAGAGAACTGCCAAGATATTGGCAGGTTCCAAAGGTGCTCTTTCTATCTACCCTACAGCCATCAAGGTCTGCCTTAGAGAAGGCTCTAAGAGATACACGAGAGGTAGCAGAGTACCAAAGGCCAAAGTTAGAAGTAGCTCAAAGGTATCGAAAGATACGCTTCACTGCCTAAAGGTGACAGACCTATGTGGTAAGGCCTCGAAGCCAGCACAAAGACAAACAACAATGTGAATGTCTGACTTGAAAGAGGTAAGGTATAGTAGGGAGCCTATCATGCTACAAAACTCATTCTGGTCGACCGGTTCACAATTCTAATCAGGATCTAAAGCAATGATGGTCGCCATAGGAGTCTAAAGAGGCTTGCAATTTCACATTTCAAACTGCTTTAAATCACCATAGTGTACTTAGCCTAGTGATGGAAAGTCCTTTCTATGGTCTGCTTGATCTAGAACCTTAAGAAGAAGGTCAACTCCCCCATCATGCTCATTTCAAACTCAGAAAGCATCACATCAAAAAATTCAGAAACGAAAGCATGGGAGGAGCCACTAAAGATTATATCATCGACATAAATCTGAACATGTAGTAAATCAGTACCAACTCTCCTAATGAACAAGGTCTTATATATCTTCTCCATCACAAACCTAAGCTCAAGAAGATAAGACTTCAGCCTCTTGTACCAAACCCTAGGACCTTGCTGAGAATATGGTTTGGATGCTTGGGATCCTCAAAGCATGGAGGTTTCCTGACATAGAGTTCCTTAATAAAACCATTGAGAAATGCCCTCTTAACATCTATTTGAAAGAGGTTGAAACCATAAGAAGAAGCAAACATAAGGAGAATTCTGATGGCATTTGAATCATGCAATATGTGTGTAGCTTTCATCATAGTCAAACCCCTCGTCCCGAATAAAACCCTGTGCAACTAATCGAACCTTATTTCTAATCACTATCTCTCCTCATCTACTTGTTCTTAAACTCTCGCTTAGTGCTTGTTATATTATGGCTAGTGGGGCACTTGAAAAGCTCCCAAACTCTATTTCATTCAAAGTTCTCAAGTTCCTCTTGCATTGTTGTTATCCACGAAGGATCAAACAAAGCGGGGTAACGTCTATCAACTCAAAAGAAGCAACAAAGGTACTTGATAAGTAGAGTTGAGCAAGATCTAACTTTGATTGTGTGACCTTCCTCTCGGTCAAATTGTTAATCATTTGCTTAGAAGGGTGTCTTTTTGGAATGTGGTGAGAAGCCCCAAAAGTGGCCTCTACCTAAGGAGCAAAAGAGATAAGATCAAATCCACTAGGCACTGCAAAATCTACAAATTAGAGCCTAGCAGAAGAATGATGTAAGACCTAAGATGAGATCCAAGGTAAGGGTTGATCTAAAGCAACAGAAGAAGCTGGAGGCATCACTGGTGTTGGTAGATCGAGATCAAGCAAGGTAAATCTATCATCTCCATTGATCCTCTTCTCAACAAAGATAGTTTCAAAGACCAAATCAGAACCTGAGAGGACTACTCTAGCATCAAGTCTTGTTTCATCAAAGCCCACCTTACACGTCTCAATGACCCTACGCCACTGTAAGCTCCAAAACCTGTAGTTCCTCCCCAAAGCAGTGTACCTAAGAAGAATCCCATTAGAGGAGCGAGATTAAAATTTGTCTGAATTTTTAGATTTCAAAATAAAGCATTTGCATCCAAACACACGAAAGTATGAGATATTGAGCCTAAACCCCATGATATATCTCAGAAGAAGTCCGACACAACATGGATTTTAGAAAAAAAAAATCTATTTGAAACATGGCATGCAGTTGCCACAGCCTCAGCCTAGAAATTCCTAGTAGAATACTTATCCAACATAGTCAAGGCCATTTCAACCAAAGTGCGATCCTTTCTCTCCATGATGTTATTTTGCTACCCGACATGTGGAGAATTGAACTGATGCTCAACACCTGTCTACTCATAGAAACCAGCAAACTAAGAATTGTTGAACTTAGTGTGATTGTTAGTATGAATCGCTCGAAGAGCATGAGGAAACTAGACTGAATGCATGCGAAACACAGAGAAAGAGGTGAAAAATTTCCTCCTTGGTGACTATGAATAACATCTAGGAGTATCTCGAGTAATCATCAACCACAACAAGTACATACTACTTCCCACCCACAGACTCCACTTGAGAAAGACCAACAGTGTCCATATGCGAAAGCTATCCTGGTGCACCACTCGTTACCATGGTGACTGGTGGGTGAGGAGCAGTGACCATCTTCCTATGCTGATATGGAACAAAAACCAAATTGTCAATAGAAGCAAAGTCAGCTCTAGAAACTCTCCCAACTCGAAAAATCTTGTAAACAAACTCTGTAGAAGAATCAATGCCACAAAAGGCCCCATGCTTAAAACACACTTTAAATCCCTCATCAATAAGCTAGGAAACTGAAAGCAAGTTAAAACAAAGCTTACTGGACTTAGGTAAAATCCTTAAGCACAAAACGCTCACTCACTTTAATTGGTCCTCGTGTAAGCACCCTACCTAAAAAGGCATTCCCAAATGTGATCTGCTCACCATCAGGGTCAGACACTAGGGAAGAAAACTAGCGTAAGTCTCCAAACATTTGACGACAACAACCAGAGTAGATGATCGACACCTTTCCCTTCGTAGCCTAGCGAACATGAGTAACAAATGGTAGAAGGATGTGACTCAGTATTAGATGAGACAAGATCATACATTGGAACCCAACACCAAGCCATGCAAGAAGATGATCCTATGACGAAACTCTAGTAATTTGAAAAAAAATCAAACTGGACACCTAAAGGACGACTGGGAGTCTATCGCAGAGTAGTCCATCGTGGAGGAAAAACAAGGCAACCCTCCTATCACTAGATTGGAACTCACGTCGCGAATATCTTCCTCCATAAGTAAAAGAAGGCATATCCTGAGGACAACGGAAAGCAAACTCACATTGCTTGTGTTTACCATGGACAAACGAAGGCACATCCAGAGGACAATGGAAACCTTATCCATGATCAACTCTTGGTTGTGCAATAGAAGTAGTAATCTGTGCACCAAGACTAGGTCGTTGACACTTCAAAGGAATAGTCTGTCTAGAAGTAGTGGATGGCATTGGCGCACTCCGAGTATAGAAATGACCCTAAATACCCAAAAGAGAATAAAGATGCTCATGCCATACCACTATAGAATGTCTGAAGTAGAACTCGAGCAAGTATCCATCTTTCCCACAGTGTATGTATACTTCACTTTATTAGAAGTTGAAGCAGCAGGGATAGCATCGTTCAGACTATGAGTCTCTTGGACAATACCCTCAAACCAAATCATAGTAGACTCTCGTTGAGACAGAAATTTCCACTAACCATTCTTGCAAGAACAAATTACTCTAGCAGACTGGTTTTTGATGTGCTCAATCCAATGAAACCCTTGACCTCTGTCCGTAGTAATATTACTGTTGTCAAGAATCGGATAAAGCTTCTTCTTGACACCAACAAACTTCTCAAGAGTGATCATAAGATATTCACTCTCCTGACGAAGTTGAGGACAAAAATCACAAGAATCAATTAATGAAGGAGAATCAACAGAAGAATTCTAACCATTGATAACATCCTTACCATGTACCCTATGACACCTCTCGCTAAGCATAGCTACCTCTATCTTGAGAGCCTGGCAAGATAAGCACTCAGAGTTCTTGATAGAAGCTATTTGACCCTCAAACCTCTTGACTAAGTCGTCATGAACCTTAGCCAAATCCCCATCTATCTTATCACATCTCACATGAGTAAACTAAGAGTTAACAATCAAAGCATCAGTCAAATCACTCACTTTAGCTTTTATGCATATTATCTAGTTTCAAGAGAGTGCAATCATCACAATGAGATGATAAGTGAAAACTACAACCCTCATCTGGACTAACTAGAACGTTAGGTGATGCATGATCTCTATTGCCCTCAACTGAGCTGACAGGGTCCTTACGTAACAAATGTGATATGTGCAGTAGAATCAGGACAAACAACAAAGGGATCAATCAAGCTAGCAAATGTAAGAGCGATCCTAGCACCATCAAGTTCAACCACCAAACTAGCATGACTCCCCTAAGTAATTCAAGTTCAAGCACGATATTATCATGATAAGTCCTTCGTTCATTCTGCTCAACCATAAGCTTCACAACCTCCTTTTAACTATTAGAATCAACAGTCAAGGGAGAAGTAAATGACTTCATGTTTTCAATCTTCTGAGTCAAGCAAGCTACTTTTTTCTCTAACTCCTTGAACCTCTTCCTAGACTTAGCATGAAATCCTCCTAGCTTGACAAAAGCTTCAACGAGCTAGTAATAGGAAGATACCCCATTATCGAAGTCGATGTAGAGGTATAAGTTGTTGATGACGTTCTCATAGACCATGAAGCACATCCTTGCATAGGTCTCATTGTTATTGTTTGGATTCTCATCCGCTCCAACTTCATCGCTCCAGGTGTCCTCCTCGTCGGAGATACTTGCTTCATCTAGGGCGTCGATGGAACAAACTTTTGCTTCTTGGAGAATCTTGGAGGTTTTTTCTTGTTCGTCCTCCCGATCTTGTTGTAGTTCATGTTGGTCTAGAGGTTCTTGTCAGGAGCAGACATAGTTATTCTTGCCCCGAACATGGGGCAACTGGACCGAACGTGGTTGGGGCCAATACAGTTGAAATACTTGATCAGCCCTCGCTTTCTCTGTCTAACTCTTTTTTAGGAGCGACAAAGTTTTTGGCGAGAAGGTCAAGCTGATCATCTAGGAACGTGTTCATCTACTCATCGGATAGCTCATAGAGAGCAGCAAGAGATAACCGAGTAGAAGAACTTGAGGGCCACTGCAAAGAAGGATCAGTGACCAAGGTTGTGGAGAGAGGACCTTGCTCTCTCTCGAGAAGCAAAAGTTCATGTCTTGAGATTTGAGAAGAGCCTATCCAGAGTTTTCTTTGGGAGGTCAGCTGCTTGTCTGATGGTGGTCACCTTCACATCACAGCTCTTTAAATCTAGTGTAGACAATAAGTGGTGCACGTTTTATGTGTCAGTGTAGGTGGAGCCCACTAACCGAATATTTGATTATTGTGAAATGGATAAACATGCATCCAACGTCTCAACATGCTTTTGCATCAATCGGTTGTATTCCCTATTGAACTGGTCATTCCTCACAATTTTGATATGTTTTTTATATGCATTGAGGATAGTCCAGACCTCGTGAACGAACTTGTTGTGAGCAATGCGCTCATACTTATTCCTACTCAACCTCGAATAAGTAAACTGTGAGCATTCACATTCAACGTTATTACCTCCGTTAGCTTCTAATACCGTTGAGAGTAATTGACGTTGTTACTTTCTGGCCAACTGGGTGGCAGGCAGTGCAGGTGTCTTGACGACTTCATTCATAGCCGTCGAGATAGATGCATGTGGAAGGGTTGTCTCAACGGTTTTATGGCGGCCGTCGATAGTTCCTATGTCTGCTCGACTGTTTTTTTAGGCCATCGAAGTGTACAGAGGTACTCGAGTTTGCAGTCGTTTCCTATAGTTAACTCAACATCAGCCTGGTTAGCATCAGTAACATTAGCAGACACAACATAAGCATTCTCAACATTCAACAAAATATTGTAGCCTTACAACATGATAGGTGACCATCCTAGCTTTCTAGAATGGAAAATTGGATCTAGATAATAAGGGCGGGTTGGTGGAGTACTTTTCATCCACCATATGTCAAGATTGAATAGGAAAGGCTCAAATTATCTGGGAAGATCAAGAAGAAGAGTGCAACCTGGCTTTGATATAACTATGGAACCACGCTACGACGATCGAAAGTGGGAGGGTGTAAGCGGGAGCCATGAAACATTCTCAGTTTCTTCACACCAAACCCTCACGACATAATGCTAATGGGAACCTCGATTGTGTGATGAAGCTTGGCACCAAAAACACAAATGAGCCACTTGGAAGCAAATGATCAAACACTTGATGGGCGGCTAGTACTGGAAGACCCTCCAAAGTGTGAAAAACTAAAGTGCGGTGAAGGGACCATTTTTACTTCCTATGCCGGATCCAGTTCGGACAGTTTGGTCCAACCGCCCGGGACAATAGTGAGGAACCATTTTTAACTGCCTACGCCGGATCCGGTGCGGACAATCTGGCCCTACCATCAAGGAGGACTAGAAAACCTCAGTTTCGGGCTACATGATCCGAACCATATGCACTAGATGCTCCGGGAGCAACATACTGACCCAAAAGCCACTGGAGATGCCTGAGAAGAGACACGCATGCATTTGTTTGAGTCTGGACCGTTTGGCCCACACAGGACCTATCGAAAGTCAATCTGACACTAAAACTGTTGATCTGTACCCGTCTGTCAAAGGAATCTTTACTGTTGCCTCCAATTGGTATTAAAACTCTGAATCGCTACTTTTGAGATGAATCGGTACTGATGCCACTGTCAGTACCGGTTCCAATCCATCCGGTACTAATGTGCCGGTATATTAGCCCAGTTTTGTAGTAGTGAATGTTTGTCTCGAAACTCACACAAATAACCTAATTTTGGTGTTGTGAGAGGACTAAATACTGGCCATGCTCGGCGGCTGTCCAGGCAATGAGTACCCAAAAAATCTATAAATGCGGATAGCCCAAATAAGTGAATAACAGCATATGAAGTGAAAATATAAATCATTCGCATATCAATAAATTGTACATAATCGTGTTGCAGCATCGTCCCGGCGCCATGTGGTCCTCCCCGCGTGCAGCGCTAGCACGCTCGCTAACTCGCATCGTCCCGGCGCCACATGGCCCTCCCCACGCGCAACGCTCGCGCGCTCGCCTCGCGTGCGTTTCGTCGCCACGTGGCCGTTCCCGAGCGCACTCGCTGCCGGCTCGCTCGCAGCTCGCTCAACGCTAGCGTCGCGTGCGTTCGCCCGCGTGGGGCCGGCTGTGCCGCGCAGCGCGCGCAGGCACGCCAGCCTCAGCGCGCGCCATGGGCACGCCAACGCAGCTAGTAGTAGTACAAAATCTACTTGCTTGGCAATTTTCTAACAATCTAGGCGCCTAGGCCTTACGCAGATCCAATTAAAAAACACATACACATGCCCTAATAACTTGTAGTCCATAAAACAGCTTTACCTAATTGTTGAGTGTGTGTTCAGGACTCTCTAGCCGACGAACATGCCAAGCCGGACTCCGGCCCAAACGCCTCCGCTGGTAATAGTTCAATGGTGCCTTCTGGTGAGAACCAGGATGAGAGCACGGATCCAAAAACGGAGGAAGCTGAAAAGGTGCTTCAATCTCTTTTGGAGGAAAATGACCAGTTTTTCTCTTTTGGAGAAAAACCTGTCAAAAGAGAGGATGCAAAATCTGACGTTGTCGAGCTAATTTGTAAAGATGGCATGGTGATCTCTGTTTGGGGAATGGCTGGTGTTGGTAAAACTGCTCTTGTGAGAAGTGTGTATGATGATGGCCTACGCGACAGGTTTGAAAAGCGTGCTTGGTTTTCTATGGACCGTCTTTTCAGCGAGGAGAAGTTCGCCCAGGACATGGTGACGCAATTACATCAAGGCGACGAAAGCCAAGACAAAGAAGACAACTCTGATCATGGAGTTGAATTTAAATTTTGCTGCATTTTTAAGCGACGCAGAACACCGAATAGTAGAAGACGTAAGCAAAGTACTGATCAGTCAACTAGGCAATCATTGGCCGAGATTTTATCACAGAACAGGTGCCTCGTCGTTATCGATGATGTATCGTCCAGTGAAGAATGGGACCTGGTAATGAAGTACATGCTACTTGATGATGCAAATACTGCTAACCGGATTATTGTCATCACAAAGGAATCTAGTGTCGCCATTCACTGTTCAGGGGAAGGCCAGTACACGTACAACCTCGAAGCGCCAAATGATGACGACGCTAACGGCCACTTCAAAAATGAGGTAAATCTAAAGCATGTTCAAAGTGATTTGGGTTTATTTGGTTGGAAAATAAATTTAGCTTTTTTAGTCTAATACTTCCTTAATTATGAAGTTACCTCTAAAAACTCTTAAAAATAACGTAAACAAAAGCAAACCAGATTTGAAAAGCACATTTACAAACTTTTCAAAGTTTAATGGAACATTTAGCTCACTTCAGCTCAGTTAACTTATTCATTTAGCCCAGCTACTCTAACATGCTTCTAGTGTTAAAATATTAGTACATACAATGTGTTCCATTATTTTTTTTCTTCAATTCTTGTTTTTTTAATGATATTGAGAATTCGTTCTAACTGGATCCGCTGCGAGGGTGTTATAATTATGCAGCTTGTTAATCACAACTAGTATATTGAATTATTGATATTAAGAAATATAAGCATTTTAAAAAATATATGAATACAACTACAATTTAGCGCGCAATTCAGCTCGTCTACTAACAGTTTGCTATGCAGGCAGAGTATATGATAATTCTGGATCCACTTAAATTGCTACAAGTTCACACTTCCCACGTTAATCACTAATAAGAAATGTAAAAATATGTAATTACCATTCCAATATACTTCCTCCGGCCACAAAAAATAGTCGTTGTTGACTTTTGCACACGCATTTGACCATTCGTTTTATTCAAAAAATTATATAAATATTACTTATTTTGTTATGATTTGGTTTATTATTAAATATATTTTAAGTATGACTTATATTTTTACATATTTGAACTAAATTTTTCAATAAGACGAATGGTCAAAGGCGTGTCCAAAAGTCAACGGTGACTTCTTTTTGTGACCGGAGGTAGCATTTTGATCCAAGTAATAACGGTTAGTATCAAATGTAAGCTAATTTAGAATTTTAGATAGTTCAAGCGTTAATTTAATAAAAAAAATGGCGGGCAAAGCAAAGGGCGTAATGCTAAACCCTGAAGTCTTGGGTCATCCGGCCTATTAAATCGTGGCTCCCTTTGATTCACGGCTGTAATTTGATTTTGGTTGTAATTTGAAAAGTTCATAGCCTTTAATAAGAGATTTGAAAAGGCTAAATAATTTTAAAATCTTTGAGAAAACCCTATAAAGATTTAAAAAATTATTACAAAATGTTACAGCGAATGGTCTGTATAAAATAATAAATTGTACAAACCAAACCAGAACCATATTAGAAACGCGAATCAAAGAGGACCTAAATTTATATTTTGAGGGAGTACTGTAGTAAGTAGTAATTAACTACCATGCATCTAATAACATAAATTTTCTTCAGGTGGACTCTGCGCTAGCTAGCCCAGGTTCCAGTAAGGGTGATGCTTATGTTGGTACTAGCAAAGCAGTGCATTTCGACGATGTTGTACAGGAGGATGACTCTGAAGGCAGCAGTGGAAGCAGTTCTCCCCTTGTCATGAACAAAGACCCCGGCCCTATGGCTGCCAAAAAGCTCACACGCAGCATGACGCTGGCAGCTGCGGATCAAGCTCAGCTCATCGATCGAAAGGAGGAAAAGGAGAAGGTTATCGAGCTGGTTGCCCAAGATAGGCTAGACCGTCAGGTGGTTTCGGTGTGGGGAATGGGTGGTATCGGCAAAACCACTCTCGTCAAGAGCATCTATCAGAGCCCCGAGCTCGAGAAGCTCAAGTTTGAGAGACGAGCTTGGGTAACTGTACTGCGTCCTTTCAGGCTCACTGAGCTCCTTAGGAGCTTAGCTCAGCGGTTGCTCGAAGATTCCCCGGGAAAGAAGCAGGGAGAATCTGTTGCCCTGGGAGGCGGTACAAAAAATGAATTGAGCATGATGGGAACCAAAGATTTAATTGACAAACTGCGTAAAGAGTTGGATGGGAAGAAATATCTCATTGTTCTTGATGATCTTTCGTCTACTGCAGAGTGGGATTCGATAGTAAAATACTTGCCTTCAAACAACAATGGTAGCCGGATCATTGTCACAACAAGACCTAAAGGTATTGCCCAACATTGTTCGCAGAAAGAAGTGAATGTACACAGTATCGAAGGCCTATCAAATGATGATGCCCTTAAACTCTTCATAAATAAGGTACACCTTCACACATACACAACACCTTATCTTACATTTTACTTTTGATTATAGATTCGTACGTGCTTCAGTGCAACACTATATATCATCTCACGAGTTCACAAATACTGCAAAATCTATATTATTTAAGTAAACGTTGTCTAGTAATGATAACTGAGTTAGGATAAATCAATAAGACATATTTTAGAGCTCTTTTAGAGTAGATTATACTGGATATGAACTCCCAGATTCTACATGGGGATCTATGTAATTGTCTTCTGGCAAATCTTCATCATTTCCTTCTCAATGAGGACTTGCCATTACAACTGTGTGCTGCTGCAAGAATTATACATGTCGGAAATTTATTTAGAGCCAAATCCACCTTTGAGCAAGCACAGTTTTGAAAAACACGAAGGACCTCCCATATTCGAGGTGTCATCTTCCTTGCTTGTTGTCATTCGTTATTTGAAAATCATGAGGAGATTTGGAGGCCTTGAAAAGGGAGAATAGGATGGCATTCCATCCAGCTGGGATGACCGGTTGTGCCGGTAAACCACTTTTGCTTGATGCATTCAACGGTAATCCCTGACCGGTTGTGCCGGTAAACCGCTTTTGCTTGATGCATTCAATGGTAATCCCTTAAGGGTTAAGTTAGTCCACTATAAATCAAACTATCTCTTGTGCTCACTATATATGATATGACACTATACTATGCTTCTACAGTGGATCGTACCAAAATATCTTCCTTCTTTCTCCTCTAGGACATTCATCCGCAGCATCTCACTTAGGCTCATTTCTATGGCACTATCCTATGCTTCAACAGTGAATCATACAACAATTATCCTTCTACAATATCTTCCTTCTTACTCCTCTAGGACATTCATCCGCAGCATCTCACTTAGGCTCATTTCTATGGCACTATCCTATGCTTCAACAGTGAATCGTACAACAATTCTCCTTCTTACTCCTCTAAGACATAAGGTTATCTCAACAAAGATGAAATATCATATTGCAACTTTATATAATCTCAATTACTTGTCTAATCCACATCACAATATCATTAAACATTCAAGTTGATTCTATCTAAACCAAAGGCCAATGTTTCCATAGGTTATTATTCAAATATCATATCAGATAGACAGCTTCGATGTGACCTTGTCTAGGAACATGCATGTATATGAACTTACTATACTCACTGTACATGAAACATTAGGCCTTGCGTGGTCAATGTGGATTAGTGATGGTGAAATCAATACTACCTAGCAATTGTAGAGAGAGTTGTACGAAGATATAATACGGATGGACCCAAATGCAACACCTTGACTAGTTCTTTTGGGGTGAAGTGAGTCCACAGTTCTAATGAAGGAGCTATGCATGCATGGGCTAAGCCCTTTGGTGGGCTAGATTATAACCAAATTTGGGAATGGGTGTTGTAGATATATAGTATCAAAGTATCAACTCTCGCAATGCAAGAGCATGTGGATTTAGTGGCGTGTGGGTGCATGGTGCACGTGGGTTCGAAATAGTCACAAAACATGACATATGGGCCGACACTAAATATATGTCAATATATCAAGAGGAGATTCTAAACATTCGCCATGTATACAGTTTCCGGATGAGGATTCCAACCCATTTAGGGGGTGAATGTAATACCATAAGCCATTGTTGAGGTCCATGTGCCAGCTTGGTGGGAACAATGACACCTTGCCAGCTTAGATAGAATTTTACTAGCATATAATGCTTAACTGTCACAAACATAGCATCCTAGGTTACTTTACGGGCATGTAATTTTTGGCGAAGAAATGTCAAAAGTCTTAAGATTTGTGTTATGCAAGCGTGGGCTAGTATCTTAAGTAGGCTACAATATTATACTACCAACCTTCGATATGACTCCTTGTAAACCAAATCACTATTCTTCATATTGAGTTTGTGATTCCTATAAATAAACGTACCACTCATATGTATGACATGCGAGTGCATAGATTTTTTTAACAATAGGATAAGGCATACTCCCTATGGCAGAGCTTTATCCCTCTTGGATATAGGACAATCTCAATCCAAATGAACTAATGAAAGAGCCTAAGATCCTTCACACCAAACGTTTCTACTAGTTTTTCCTTCAGCGACTATTGTTTTCATTGATTTCATCTCTAGTGATCACAATTTAAACATAGATTGTCACTGTAGTTATGCATGACCCCCTATGGTTGTATTACACAATTCCTTTTTTTTGTTAAAGAGGTTGAAGCCCCAATTCCATTCCTCGCAGCAATGAAATTATGAGGTCCTTTTATAGTTACCAAGCCAACCACCAGTCCAAGCAAAACAACACCATAAAATATCATGTCTGACCTATCCAAATTAGAACAAGGAGAAAGTTTTGTTGAATGAATGGACAGTAGCATTGCCTATCATTAAATGAGAAACGACCTGTGCTCTATAGGATGGAAGGAGGAGGGCGGTCAATTAATATAGCCTACGTGCCTGGACTAGGGTTGGCAACTCGACTCCAAAATATGGCGCTCTCATGGATCTCGCTAATGAGGTCATGATGGGAGAGATACAAGGCTAGAAGATACGTTAGTGGTTCCTCTCCTTCTTGATGTTCCAGATTGTAGCAATTACAAGCTTCTTGAACTTTTTTTTTTTTGGAGATCTCCAGGAGGCAGGCAGGGATGTGAAGCGACCATTCCTTGATCCGATGTTGGGGGCACAACATGCTACAATGTTGGAGCCAAGCTAAAAGACATCTTTGTAGTCATCATTATAATCCACCAATTCGTTGTCATATTATCGGAAATAAAGTAGAGCATATACGACACATTAAAGCACTTGACTATAAGTTACGAAATACATCGCATCATGTACTTGTCTCAGTTACCAAAGGACATAAAGATATGTGGCTGCGACATTATTAGCCCCAAAAACATCTTTAGATCAATCATCACAATTAGTATCATATATCAACTGCTACTAAGCACAAGCTAGAATTCACCCTTATCCCCTATATTTTATATTCGCTAGGCCAAAGAGCCTAGCCCTCTAATTGGTCCACCATTGGGACAAGCAAAACAACACCATAAAATATCATGTATGACCTATCCAAATTAGAAAAAGGAGGAAGTTTTGTTGAATAAATGGACAGTAGCATTGCCTATCATTAAATGAGAAACGATCTGTGCTCTATAAGATGGAAGGACGAGGGCGGTCTCATGGATCTCGCTAATGAGGTCATGATGGGAGAGATACAATACTAGAAGATACATTACTGGTTCCTCTTCTTCTTGATGTTCCAGATTGTAGCAATTACAAGCTTCTTGAACTTTCTTTTTTGGAGATCTTCAGGAGGCAGGCATGGATGTGAAGCCACCATTCCTTGAGCCGATGTTGGGGGCACAACATGTTACAATGTTGAAGCCAAGCTAAAAGACGTCTTTGTAGTCATCATTATAATCCACCAATTCGTTGTCGTATTATCAGAAAGAAAGTAGAGCATATACGACACATTAAAGCACTTGACTATAAGTTACGAAATACATCGCATAATGTACTTGTCTCAATTACCAAAGGACATAAAGATATGTGGCTGCGACATTATTAGCCCCAAAAACATCTTTAGATCAATCATCACAATTAGTATCATATATCAACTGCTACTAAGCACAAGCTAGAATTCACCCTTATCCCCTATATTTTATATTCGCTAGGCCAAAGAGCCTAGCCCTCTAATTGGTCCACCATTGGACCACTTAATTAACCATACAAAAGCAGACCTTCCACCATAAACCAAATCCGAACAGCCACACCATGTAGGCCTTACCACCCAAACAGTTTAGCCAAATATCGCACTCACGGACTCCACAGAAGGCTAAGAATATCACCAACATTCTTTATTGCTTGAACAAGCTTCAAATATGAAACGAAATCACAAAAAAACCCTTATTGAAGCTCGATGCATACGAATCCAATCACCATCCATCATATCTGGCTTCTACTAGACCGATCCACCACATCCATAAATAAATAACAAAAGGATTTAGCATCCGGTTTCATTACCCAAAAACAAATAAAAGTCACACATAGAAGGTACAAACCCTAGGTCCTCCTCCTCCTTTTTCATTGACCCACCTTTTCTTCCCCACAACCACCTCGTTTTACACTACCCACCCCCTTCTTTGCCTATCCTACTTGGCTCGGCCTGACCATCCATATCAGCTAGGAGAAAGATGCACGGCAGAGAGGCCGCAGTGTGAGGCTTGGCTGTGATCGATGGCGGCGAGTAGAGAAAGGGTAGCATGAGGAGGACAAGCAAGGAAATAGTATTGGGCAGACGCAAACAAATGGCTGGCAGGAAGAGACGCGACACAGAGAGCGAGCAAGTTCCTGGAAGGGGACCTATTCCCATCTTCTTGGTTGATTTGCAATTTTGTCACCCTCTCAATGGACAGGTTATTATTGTCACTCCTTCTCACCGGCATGTGGGGTCATTTTATGTCTACAATAGTGGATCAGAGTGGCAAAATAGTAAGGTTTACTTTAGGGACTGGCAAAAAAACAGTTATACTCCCTTGTTTACTCTCCTCCTCTGGCTTATCGCCATGAAGGGAGAGGTCGATGGGGATTGGCTGGGTCTAGCCCAAAAGATCTCTTTTTGTAGTTATTACATATTTCATATTTCAATGCAAAATAAATATGTTCTTTCTTTGGTACCCCTAATAAATATCTTGCATTAGCTTGTATTTGAAGCACTGATATATTGAACTTGTTAAATGACATTAATTGCAGGTATACAAGGAAAGGGATGAACCTCAATTGAAACATGACTTGCAGGAGGAAGCAAAAGTCATCGTAAAGAAGTGCGGCCGGCTACCGCTTGCAATCAGCACTGTGGGTGGCTACTTGTCCACTAGACCTCGAAATATCAAGGAATGGAGAAAGTTTATTGATCATATCAGTGTGGAGTTAGAAAACAATCCAGAACTTGACATGATAAAGACAGCACTTAACTCAAGTTACGATGGATTACCTTATCATCTCAAGTCTTGCTTCCTGTATTTGTCGATTTTTCCTGAAGACCATAACATCAGGTGTAGACGTTTAGTTAGGCGGTGGATTGCAGAGGGTTACTCGAGGGAAGTGAGAAGCAAGACTGCTGAGGAAGTAGCACAGGAGCACTTTATGCACATTATTAACAGGAGCATGATACAACCATCAAGAAAAGAGACTCACAAAATTGGGAACACTACTGATTTCTGTCAGGTTCATGATCTCATGCGTGAAATCAGCATCTCAAAGTCTGAAGAAGAAAATCTGGTTTTCGTACTGGATGAGCATAGCACTACCAGGCGCTCCAAAGATAAGGTACGTCACCTTGTTGTAAGCAAAAGTTGGAGCAGAGAAAAGAAGAATAATGCTTTGAAAAACATAATGGATGTGTCCCATGTACGATCCTTGACGGTATTCGGGGAGTGGAGATCATATTTCTTCTCTAAGAAGATGAGGATGCTTCGGGTGCTTGATTTAGAAGACACAGAAGGTCTGCAGGATCGTGACCTTGTGCCAATCGGGAAGCTTCATCATCTAAAGTATCTTTCTCTACGAGGATGTGAAACAATCTTTCATCTTCCAAATTCATTTGGTAACCTCTTGAACCTGGAGACCCTAGATATCAGAGGAACATTTGTTACGAAGTTGCCTGGAACTGTTGGAAAGATCGAGAAGCTGAAATACCTCCGCGCTGGTATACAGACAGATCATGAAGAAGACGTATGGAGTGATGTTCCTGTGATACCACTAGCAATCTCGGGATTGTGTAGTGAATACTACTCGGGCGAGATTTTGGAAGAGGCAACAGTGCGCCTGTTCATGACATTTCTTGTGTGGTTCATTCGGGGATATTGGAGGCACCTGGACGTACATGGTGTGAGAGTGCCAAAGGGGATTGGACGGTTGAGGGCGATTCACACACTGGGGATCGTCAACATTGCACAGGGGAAGGACTTCCTGAAGAACCTCAAAAAGTTTACCCAGTTGCGTAAACTAGGTGTGACAGGTATCACCAAGAATAACTGCAAGGAGTTGTGCTCTGCCATTGTCAACCACGGCCTCCTGCGGTCATTATGTCTGCGTGCAGAGGGTGAGTCTGGGATAAAAGATTGCTTGGATGGATTGTCCCCTCCCCCGGAATATCTCGAGAGCCTCAAGTTGTATGGCAACCTGGTCAAACTACCAGAATGGATTGGCCAGCTTGACAATCTACAAAAATTGAGTCTTCGGAGCACCAATCTGGAGATGATGCAAGCCACTATGAAGGTACTTGGGAAGCTACCGATGCTAGGCATTCTACGGCTCCAGAACAACGCGTTTGAGGCAACAAAACTCCATTTCCGTTCGGAGGGTTTCCAAAATCTCATGGTGTTGGAGCTTGTTTATTGGGTGACACTTGACCATGTCAAGTTTGAGGATGGAGCGACGGCGCAGCTTGAGGTGATAAGGGTGGACGGTTGTTGGGTTATAGATAATGATGGCTTTCATGGGATAGAATCCCTACCAAGATTGAAGGAAGTATCACTGGAGGGTTACTACAACGACAAGTTCATGAACATGTCAAGTTTGAGGATGGAGCGACGGCGCCTAAGCTTGAGGTGATAAGGGTGGACCGTTGTCGGGATATAGATGATGATGGGTTTCATGGGATAGAATCCCTACCAAGCTTGAAGGAAGTATCACTGGAGGGTTACTACAACGCCAAGTTCATGAATGAATTGCAGGAGCAGCTGGACAAGAACAAGAACAAACCTAATCTGAAGATTGTGTAGTAAGTGTACACAGTACCGAATAAAAATCCATGTCAATTCGTCCCTGTTCCATGAATAAAAAGTCGGAAAAAGGAATTGGCCAGCATGCAATTACTGATTTTCTAAGAAAAAATTGTGCACTCACTTTTACCACAATAGTCTATTAGAGCATCCACATCTGCTACTCTATCCCCACCCTCTATTTCACTATTAGCTACTCCCTCTATCCTTCCCTCTAAATTTTCTTCAGACTTTACACTGTACTCTAAAAGATTCTTTTCTGACATCAGACACTCTATCCAGAGCTACAGTATTATAGAGTGCCTGCTACGGATGCTCTTAGTAGTTTTGTCATAATACACACACATATAGAGAATAACTAGCGTAGACTCGAGTAGTAGACTCGAGTCTACGGATCCCTCCGTAAACTTCAATGGGTTTTTAAAATTCGAGAACTTCAGTGATCGATCTAAATCATTGATCTTGTTTGTCTTGTCAAAACGTAGCCACCAACCAAGTTTCGTATTTTTTTGAATTCGTTTGCAATAGGTTTTCTAATTTTGAAAATCAACTTTCTAAATAGTCGTGGAGCGTTCAAAAAAGCTGATTTTCAAAATTAGAAAACAAATAGTAAACAAATTCAAAAAAATACGAAACTTGCTTGGTGGCTACGTTTTGACAAGATGAACAAGATCAATGGTTTGGATCGATCACTAAAGTTCTCGAATTTTAAAAACCCATCGAATTTCACGGAGGGATCCGTAGACTCGAGTCTACGCTAGCTATTATATATAGGACTCTCACCTTTGAGCTTGCCATTTATCCCCTCGCGCTCCCCCTCGCGTTCCCCCTCCTCCCCAAGGGCATCTCCCACGCTCCCCACGCACCCCCACCCTCCCCAAGGGCACCTCAACTTCCCTACATGCACGTAGGTTCCATCAGAAAAATTACAATAAACGTACGTTTGCATTGTCGAAAATTGGTTAGACTGCTCCCCTAGTGCATGCACGTGGTGCATTAATTTCACGAATTTTTCTTCTTATTTTTACTTTTCCCGTTGATTGACTCCGATTGACGAACCGTTTTCACATACGTATTTTTCACGTTTTTTCCAACAAAACTAGACTGGTGATGCCAAAATTTTTTTTCTTTACTATAATTGCTACTCTGATTTACTATAATAAAAAAATTCATAGTAAACCTATTTGTGGAAACAAAAATTAAATTTTATGAAATTAATTTTTATGTGCAATGGTTTACTATAGTAGGAAAACAATATTTACTATAATTCACAAGGAATGTATTTACAAAAAGGATGTTTACGAGTTAAAATTATAATAAATTTACAATAACCAACTTTACAATAACGTGCTCATCAATTACAATAATGTGCCAAAAAGTTTACAATATTGTGCCAAGTAGCTTTAGGAGATGATAAAATTATCATTACGTGCCAGATGCCTTAAAAAGCATAAACACGCATGTTATAGGAGATTGCAAAATAAGACATTTACCATAATGTGCTAATCAATTTACAATAATTCATGCAAGAGAAATCGAGCCAGCTAGATACTCCCTCCGTATCAAAATGTTTATCACTTTTGACTTTTGAACAAACGTTTGACCATTCGTCTTATTCAAAAAAATTATGTAAATTTTATTTATTTTGTTGTGACTTGTTTTATCACTAAATATATTTTAAGTATGACTTATTTTTTTACATATTTGTGCTAATTTTTTGAATAAGACGAATGGTCAAACGTTTGTTCAAAAGTTAAAAGTGACAAATATTTTGATACGGAGGGAGTAGTAAATATGAATCCACGCCCGAACAAGCTTGACCTATTTACAATAATGTGCTAATCAATTTACAATAAAAATATCATCCATTTACAAAAAAAAACTAGGATAACATGGATTGATTATGAGAAAAGTAGCATTACATAGCTAACATTTTCTTTTAATTACTCCATCAACATGCCAAGATGTTTTCATCACATGTGTTTACATGAGTGCATGCACTTCATACACAAGAAAGAGATCTTCCACACACAAGAGCACGTGCTGACGTGCACTTCATACACATGCACTTTCACGTGTGTTTACATGAGCACATGCACATAAGTCTTCCCCAAACAAAAAAGATACCATACATGTCTATGATAAAAAAAAGAAACACATCCATACAAAAAAAAAAGACCAAAATGAAACAAAAAAGTTTCCATTGTTGTACGATAAGCATCCTCTTGCTTTTTTCTCCTCCTCGTAGCTGCTCCTGTAAAGTGATCACGAACCACGTGAGGAGCTCTAAAAAGACATAGTTGATTATATAGAGCACGAACATATAGACATAATGTTTACTATTACAAAAAAAAAGACCATTTACAATAATATGTCATTGATATTTACTAGATAAGAAAAATTGAAGAAACAATACATGGAAAAAAATAAAAAAACGATGTCTACAATTGGTAAAGATCATTTACAATAATAGCATATGACAATTTACTAGATAAGAAAAATTGAATACAATACATGACAAATGAGAGCCCCCACAATCCGAAGGATCCAGAATAGAAGCGTTGGCGTGTACCTTGATGAAGCCAATGTCCTTGGCGTTGCTGCGGAAACACTGCCTACAGCACATGAGCCCGTACTTCCGGATCAAGCCATGCGGGTTGCCGCAAACACGGCTGCAGCCACAAATCCACACCACATGAGCGCCACTCGTCCAGCGATCCGAGAGTGAATTGCATTTACAACGTGAGAATACAGTCTAAGACCACGAATTCACGCCACAAATCCGGCCAGTCTAAACAAGGCGGCCACAAATCTATTCCACAGAAGCGGCTTTTTCCACACGTTCGAGTGTCCCATGGCGGCGGCGGCGGGGGAGGAGGAATGCAGACGGAAATACTTGCTGTTGCGCCGCCGTCGAAGATGCTGGATCGGACTAGAAGACGAGTAGGGGAGGACAGCACGAGGAAGCTCTCACTCACTTCCTCACGAGGGCTGGATCCGGATCTAGTGGTGGCCATCATGCTTCTCGAGCTCCTCGACGTGGCGGCGCCGGGGCGGAGGTCGGCGAGCTCATGGGGGCGGACGATGGCGAGTGCGTCAGGGCGGAGGACGGGGGCGGAGATCGGCGAGCTCGCCGAGGCGGAGGACGGCGAGTGCCCCTAGGCGGAGGACGGCGAGCGTGCCGTGGAGAACGAAGAGCGCGCCGGGGCAGAGCACGGTGAGCTCGTCGGGGCGAAGGACGGTAGGGGAGGCTAGCGAGTGGCCAGGGAGGGTGGGGATCAAACGGTGGTTAGTAAATATCCAATGGCTAAAAACGTGGGAGTATTTTAACTAAAGTGCTACTAAGAGTATACTATATATATAAGAGAGAGTACGGATACGTTGCTCCTAGGAGCACTTTAACTAGGGTACTTCCAATTTTATACGTTGCCACGTGTCCTTTCCATGCAATTTCTTCCCACCCCGGGGCCCGGTGCATGCAACCCGCATGCAAACCATGCATCCTGTGCATTTACGTCACATGCTATTTTTTGTCTTTTTACGCTATAATTTTTTATTTAAATCTCCAATTGAGAAACCGATTTCACCTTAATATTATTGACATTTTTATGAACAAAACTAGATCAATCTCATTTTTTAATATTTTACTTTACTACAGTCATAAATATAACTGTACTACTTTTTATGAGACACTTTGCTACAATGTGTTGCATAGACGGTACAGGTAAAAATATTGTATCGGCAGAGTACCGTGCAAGTACAGTACAGGCGTAGTACTGCACACTAGCTAGTAGTACAGTACACATTGACCAGTAAAGTATTATTTTACTAAAATATTGATTTGCGACAATCAACGTGTTACATAGACGGGTCAAGACAAATTCACACAATGGTGGCGCACAATTTATTGATCTGCACATAAAAAATAATAATTACTACATAACAGAAATATGCTTTCCTTACCCAAACACCATTACTTTATAGTGATAATGGAATGCTATTACTACATCACAGAAATAAACTTTAGTAACCCAAACAAGCAATAGGAGGGAATTTTAGAAACCTAAAAACAGAGCATGGATAAACAAAAATTAACATTAAAAAAAAGCATACATTAATTTTTCACATTGTAAAATAAAGACACAACCTTGGTTTAAAAAGTAAAACTAAAACAACACACATCAACCAAACAATGAAATAGAACAGTAAAAACCTAAATGAAGCAAATATCAATTACTTTACAACCCTGTTGAAATGATATTACTACATAACAGTGAGAAGCTTTACTAAACCCAAACAATCAATAGGAAGGAATTTTCAGAAACCTAGAAAACAGAGCATGCATAATAAATAAATTCACATGCAAAAAACAATGTAAAGCCCTAATAGAATGTTGTTACTACATAATAGAAGGAAGCTTTAAAACCAAACAAGCAAAAGGTACGTATCAATGTTAGAAAACCAAAAACAGAGCATAAAAAAATCATATGCATAATATAAAAGTAAAAGTAAGTCATACTATACATCATATACACAGTATAAAAGTAAGTTGTACTATATAGTAAAGTAGGGGAGAAAATAAAATTATCATGAAACGAAACTAAGGTACTGTTAGATGATCTAGGTCTCTACATTCCCACTTTTACCATATAAAGCATCAGCTATGAATAGTAAAAACCATTGTCACCTTACAGTGACATGTTTTAAAGCATACCTGCTGCCGTCAACAAAATCATGTCTGACATCATCATGAATACGAACTTTGTGTAAGTTCTTGAACCTTACAGCTATTGTTCTAGAAGATTTTCGCCTAAATGAAACCTGTACACATGATACTAGAGTCAAATGAAATGACAAAATGAAAAGGACATGCCTACAAGAATAATAAAGAAATCAATATTTCAATAGCTACTA
>SPJY01010451.1:0-11572 GCA_005191435.1 Raddia distichophylla | reverse complement strand
CATAGCGATCCTTTCAGGAGGGCTGCAATGCGTGGCGGCCAGGGGCGGCAGCCATGGGGAAGGACACGGCGGTGGCTCGGCTTCGACCTAGGGGCAGCGCGGCAGCGGGTGTGGCGGCTGACTGCCACTCTGGGGCGGCGACGCTTGGGGGTGGCGACGCTCTGGATGGCGGTGAGGGCATGGCACCGATGACGACGGCTCTGTCCATGGCGAGGGCGGCAGTGCGCGGGATGAGGGCGGCGCGGCTGCACCCGAGACAGCGATAAGGGGCTGCGCCTGGGCATGGGCGGCGTCCGTCGGGGGTGGGAGCACCCAGTCCATGCAACTCCTACAACTGCCCCTACCTACGAGAATCTAGGTTGGACCGCTGCTAAGACCATCTAGCCCGACCTCATCGGCCTTTGATAATGACCCTAGACAGCTGTCGGCTTGCATATAAGTTGTACTTAGCCTAAAATGAGTGAACATTGCAACAAGGTAGAGAGCACACGCCATCCAATTCATTAATTTATTTGTGCGCAGAGACAAGCACAAAGTTATTGCACGCCTTTTATATATCCTTGCCATCTACGTGAGCTCCTCTCTAGGTTGGACCGTTGCTTAGACCTTCTAGCCCGGCCTCATCGGCCTCCAACAAAGACCCTTGCCAGCCGTCGGCCCAATCTTTGCGTATAAGTTGTACTTAGCCTAAAATGTGTGAACATTGCACCAAGGTATAGAGCACATGCCATCCAACTCATTTGTTTAGGCGTAGAGACAAGCACAGAGGTGTTGCACCGGGGAAACCGGGGACAAAGAGAGGAAAAAAGACTTCTTAGCCCTTGAACCGCTCCTCGGGGCGAGGGTTTAGGGGAAAAACACCTTGTGGCACGAGGCAAGGACCTAAATGCCCTTGCTGTCTTAGCTAAAGCAGGGTTACAAAGGGGATTACATGGAATCTGGTTGTTACGACCAGCTTGCGTATCCTTATGTCATGTAATACGAATTCTAATACCTGCTATCGCCGGGTACTTGCTGTTCTCTAGCCTACTTGGCGTTTACGAAACATTCTCTCCTCGCCTCCTCGGGCATACGGCCTTTTCATGGCCTCCCACGGGATATTCCCTTCACGCTGCCCCCTCCTTGTTGATCCGTTTTCGCCTCGCCACTAGGGGGCGAGACTTCCATTGGGCAGGCACCTTCTTCGATCCTTCTTTGCTTCTCCACTAGGGTGCAAGGCTTTCTCCATGCAGGCACCTTCTTTGATCCGCAGCCCCAGAGCTGGTTTGCGTTCTCCTAGTTCATAGCGGTGGGTATTTCCTTACTACAACAACGTCGACTCTGGCTGTAGCCTGTATGACAATGGGAACCAGCAACGTACGTCCTTACTAAACTCACACCTCTGGCATAATCAACACAACTAGCTAGCTTCGAATCTTCACGTGAAGCAAACACGATTCCATCGAGATTGATTGTAATTAGCTAACCTAATTACCTTGGTTAGCAGAGCAGAAAGCACGTATGTTTGACGCACGTAAGTTTGCTACCGTGGCTCAATGTTTTTTCTGGTGCACGCTAAACTTGTACCTTTTGGTTGGCCCTTTGTTTATTATTTAAATTAAAACATTATAAAACTTTTGCTCATATTAGAATTACTAATTCTGAATTAATTTTATCTCAAATATTTCTAATTTTAGATAAACCTAATCCTATTTAAACTAGATAAATTATTATTACAACCGACGTCGAGATCATTGTTGGGTTTAGTCCCATATCGGTAATCGATGATGGGGGAGCACGACTTAAAAGGTGGAGCCGTCTCTCACCTAACAGGCTAGTCTTTTGGGTTGAGTGGGCCCATGACCTTAGTCGTTGCTCCAGTTGGGCCTTTAGCTCCGTTAAGACCTGGGGAGCCCTTCCTCTGTGTTTTGGTCCATATGTGGGCTGTTTGCAGCCGGCTCTAAATTCTAACAATCATAGAATCAGACGGTTTGGCGAGAACGGTCATGCGCGCGTTGGAGGAAGCGGCATCCAACGCGCGACGGGCCTCATCTCCGAATCGGGAAACCTACACCGACGCGCATGAGCAAAGTGGGAGATCAACTCGTATTGGCCGCCTCCCCGTTATCCCGCACCCATAAAAGGCTCCGCGCACGAACCAAACGATCTATCTATCCAGGAACAGGCAGCGAGACGTGAGTTGTGAGTGCTTAATTACGTGAGTCGATCGATCGAGGTCGGCGGCGATGGCGACGAGGCAGACGACGGAGGTGCAAGACGGCGGCGTGTCGAACGCCGGCGGCGCGGCCATGTGCGCCAACGGCTGCGGCTTCTTCGGCAGCGTGGCGACCGACAACCTCTGCTCCTCCTGCTTCAGGAAGCAGAAGCAGCAGACCAGCGCCGTCGACACGAGCGCAGCGGCGTCCCCGGCAGAGGACGCCGTCAGCATGTGCATCAACGGCTGCCGGAGCTTCGGCAGCGAGGCGAGCAGCTACCTTTGCTCGCGTTGCTACGACCAGCAACAGCGCAGTCTAGGCCTTACCGACGTCCGTGCCGGCGCATCCACCATGGACGCCGTCAGGGCCGACCACGCGTCGATCGTGACGACGACCACGCCGGACGCTTCCAAAGAGGAGGAACAACCGCCGGAGAAGATCACCGTGGTGGCGAAGGTAGCGGCGAAGAACAGGTGCGAGGCGTGCCGGAAGAAGGTGGGGCTGCTAGGGTTCGTGTGTCGATGCGGGAGCACCTACTGCGGCGTGCACCGCTACGCCGACAAGCACGCGTGTGCCTACGACTACATGGCAACCAGCCGCCAGCAGATTGCAGAGCAGAATCCGATCATCGTCGCGCCAAAGCTCGACAAGATTTGAGTTCTGGATGACTCGATGCATGTGGCTAGACTAACAGATCATGCATGGAGTTACAATTAACTATATACAGCGACTAACGTCGAGTTTAGAAGTACATTTAATAGAATGTTCAATACTTGAATTTTTTTTTGCTGCTACCCAGGTCGTCATTCACCCTGCTCTTGCCCTTGTTCTTGCTCTAGCGCTCGTTTGTGTCCCTGTCCTTGTCCTTCTTGTTGGCCTCGTCTAGTAACGTACCAAAACGCAAAAGCCGGAGTGTAAAATTCACCATTTTTTTTTCTAGAATCTCCGTCAACATAAATCCAGTAAGCTGTTCTTGAATTGCTATGATCCCATGGGCTAATAGTATACTTGTGGATAAAGTCCAGTAAGCTGTTCAAAAGAACGGAAGAGATTAATTGTTGAGTAACATGCATGGATTTAATTAATGAATGCATGAATAGCAAACCTCAGCATTATGACTAACACGTCTAATGTAAATGTATGCATGAACTTTGCCACATACTACTTCACCCGCAATGATTGTTGCTTGGGTTTTGCTTACGACACTAAGAAAGGAAATTAATTAATTATAACCTTTGTTATATGTAAACGGTCGGTTAGATAGGAGTTGAAAGGCAATATTATTTTATACACATACAGGAAATTTGGTAACGGCTTTAAATTTCTTCTGAAAGGGTAAGTGGCGAGTACTTTGTTTGCAATATTGTTTAAAAACCATGTCCATGGTTATGTATATAGAGTATACGTAGTATTAGATTCAGTGAACTGAAAAAGAACTATACATAGAAATCACGAAAGAGTTGGCCTATTTGGTTCCTTGCTAACGTTGTCAAACCTAATCTTGGGTATGTATGGCAAGCCACACAATGTGTGGCGTCAAAATTCACCACCACGCTTGTGGCAAAGTTAGCCAAAAAATTGAGTCTAAAATAAGTGGGACATGTGACTAGGGAAATATGGCAAGGCACAATTGTGACACGAACCAAACGCCTACCAAAAAAACCATAGCTTGTCTAATGTTAGGCGAGATAGGGTTAGGCAGCAACAAAACAGGCCTTTGTTCGTCTTGCTTAACTGTATTGCATCATTTGATGACCTGAACTCAACAAAATCATTCCATACTGCCCTCAACTGTGGATATGTGTCAAAATTTGGAGTGAGATCTTTTTGGACATATTCTCTATTCAATTTGCCGGTCGTACACAATGGGTGGGAAGGATGTAAAAACCAACAGTCTCAGTACATATTGCTGTCGGTTCATAATTTTGGCAGTAAACAACTAAGGACCGACAATGATAAGTCATACCACCACCGGTAATTTATGAGAGACCAACCGGCAGTGAAAATAATACTATCGGTTTGTCTTTATAACCACTAGTGATACTTTTTTCACCGCCAGTCTTTGGTCGCCCACCCAATTTCCTTGGCCCGCTAACCCACAAGCCGGCAGTGATAACTTATCACTCTCGTGTTCCATGTGACCCACAAAATTGGTCTTTCCAAAATTAAAATATGACTTATAAAGGTAGATAGAGGGAATACTATTTTTGCACTTAGTTTGATACCTGGAATTTATTATTTTGGTTTCCCCCCTCCCCCTCCCCCTCCACCTCCATCACCACCCTTCATCCCGCACCCTTGCCCACCTAAACTTCCCTTCTGCTTTCACAGGCCTCTTCCTTTTGAAGTCGGTAAGGCTTTTGGAGAGCGGTGCAAGCATGAACCCTGTCAACTTTGATCCAGGCATTTTTCGGCGTCCATTTTGGTCGGTGACAACCCTTGGTCACTCATTTAATCAGCCTTCATGCGATTTGTTAATGTCTACCTTGCAGGTCTTACTAGGTGAAGATGCTTCAGCCTTTGTAGTCTCCACTCTCCACCCTCACAGAGCATTTCTTTTCGATTTGTGGTATCCTCTATACAAGTTTCCTTTGTCACACTTTGTTCAGGGCCCTTTCTTTATACGGATTTTGTCGTCCATCTCTCCTTATGGCGTGATGGTGGACCAGACTAGGTAACTGAGTTTAGGAAATGGAACTATCCATATCCTTATCCGTAAAAATAGTCGAATATCCATACAACTATCCAAATCACTATCTGATCAATTCGTATCCATATCCTTATTTATATCCATATCCACGTTAAATTATCCATATCCTTATCCGTAAAAATAGTCGAATATCCATAAAACTATACAAATCACTATCTGATCAATTCGGTCGTTGATCGGTCGAATAATATCCATACCATTTCCACCCCTACCGGGGCGCGCCAGATCCAGCAGGGCCGCGTGCTCTACCGGCCAGGGTTGGCTCGCTGGCGTTCCCACGAGGGTCGTGGCGGGCGTTGTTGTCGTTGCCTCGTCGCTCGACGTCATATGGTGCGTCCACTCTCGCAATCTTCATCGTCCGGCGCTGCCCTACCTCCAGCTCTTCGCCGGCTTCGTCCCGTGGCTTCCTCTAGTGCAGCGATGGTGGCTTCTTCGGCGCGCGGTAGTGACAGTGACGGTGGCGTTGGGCGGCGGTGGGAGTGCCCACCTTTTCATACCCGTTGGTCCTCCCCCGTTCCTTTTCCGTCTCACCCCCTCCTTCTCACGGGGCGCGGGGTCATTCCCTTCCATGTTCCGTCCCCTCGCCGTGCGTCGTCCCATGCTGGATGTATGGCTTCCCTTCTTCGTCCCCGCCTTGACTCGCTGTGGTGGAGCTTGTCGCTTGTTTTCCCACTTCCTTCTCCTCCTCCTCATGGGCCCGTCTTGGATGACCGCCTAGGGGGTCCGCTCCGTTGGAGGCCGGATTCGGGGGCAGAGGCTCAGATCTGGCGGTGTTGGCCGGAGCAGTCGGAGCGGGTGTTCTCCAAGGTTGTGGGTCCGTTGGCCTCGTAGCTCAGTGGAGCTAGGCACCGGCTTCTTCTCCTTCTTCCCCCTCCCCCTGAGCCCGTATCGATGGAGGCCACCATGGGGGGTATTCTTCGGTAGTTGGTCAGAGCAGATGGAGCAAGTGTGCTCCAGGGAGTGTAACATCCCCATTTTCAAAACCCTAAAAATCATGCATCATTATTTCATGTAAAACAAAAATTTTCTTGAAATAATTTTATTTTGAAAATGTGTATGTTACCTTCTAAAGCCTAAATCCAATAATTGTAATTTAGGATTAATTATTGTAAATGTCAAAGTAAAATTTTGGTAACAATAAATAATTTGGTTTTGAAATTTTAAAATAAGTAATTACAAAAACGAAATAGTATTTTGGTAAGTAATATTTTAAATTGGGTTTGAATAAAATATTATTAGGTTTAATTTGTAAAACCATAACTTGAATTTTCAAAATAACAATTAGCAAAGATTTGAAAATATACTTTGTAATTAATATTTTGATTTAGACTTAAATAAAAGTCTTATTAGTTTAAATCTAATTAAACATATTAATTTGGAAAATACTTGTTAAAAATAAAATTCTGAAATGATAATTTAAAAATAAAATTTCCCTGCTAGTGGGCCCCATCTCTTTCTTTTCTTTTTCTCTTTCCTTTTTCCCCGTTTCCTTGTCGGCTCCGTCGTTTTCCCCGGAGCTCTCTCCTTCACTCGCTGCCTCGCCATGGGACCCTCTACAGTACGCCGCCGACGTGGAGTCCGGGCGACGCCAGCCCCACTTGCTGCCGTGGACCCCGCCGCCGTTGGCCGCATCCGCCGCCGCGGCCAATAAAGCCGGCACCGCCCGCTGCTGCCCTCCTGCTCCTCCTCTCTGTCCCGACGCCGCCGGGCCGTCGCCGTCGCCACCGTGCCGTGGCCGACGTCGGAAAGACGCCGCCGCTGGTAAGCCGCCTCCACTTCCACAGCTCGCCGCCGCCATGTCCATCCGTGTTCCGCACCATCTCCATGGCGCAACGCATCGTCGAATCAATTATCGTCCCTTGTACTAACGCTACGTACACACGGGTGCGCTGAGAAGCTTGCCTACTACAAGAAGGACGAGCACGAGAGGACGTGCCCCAACGCGCCATGCTTCTGCCTTGAACCGGGATGCAGCTTCGTCGGGGCAACGGCGATGCTCCTTGACCACTTCACCGTCCTGCACCGGTGGTCGTCGATGACTTCAAATTTGGTGCAGTGTTTTGTATATTGTTGATTCTTTAAAACACGATCACCAGGATCCTATTTATACTGACGCCTATACAGACCAAACCGATACCGATACAACATAAACCAACCGGTTATGACACGACTCGACTAGATTTTTCCTAAGATACAATTGGAGTAAGATTTCACGCCTCCTGTCTGTCGGATTTAGCACGCGTCGTCTTTTCTCCTTTGTCGATGAAGCCCATAATTCCGACCAAGTCCAAATTCCGATTATTCCGGCCCATATCAATTATCCGATTTTCTTGCCAAATTTGGGTGTCAACATATGCCCCCAAGTTTGGCAATGTGATGATCGCATTCGCCGAACTTTTCAATAAAAATCAGATTTCTTTAGCTCGGACTTATCAGAATTTTCCAAACTGCATAATCCCCACCGCTGATTCCTTCAACTTTGCTCATGATGTGAACATGTGTCCTTCCATTTGGTGGGAACACCCGAAACAGTACCTCGCGAAAAGCCCGGCAAAAACTTTATAATTTAATTTTGGAAGTTAAATATAAAAGAATTTTTGATATAAAGAATCAAAATAATATTTTGGATTTCAGAATAATTATTTATAAAAATTAAAATTTCATATTTGATATTCTAAATTAGGTTTAATTAAAATATAAATGAATTAAATTTAATTTTGAAAATGCTATTCTTCTTTTGGCAAAATTTGATTTAATCCATTTGAATTTGAAATATGATATCAGAAATTTAAAAAATAATTAGTTTTTAAAGATTTTTCTGGCAGTGGGCCCCATCTCTTTCTTTTCTTTTTCTCTTTCCTTTTTCCCCGTTTCCTTGTCGGCTCTGTCGTCTTCCCGGAGCTTCTCTCCGCCACAGTACCTCGCCGGCGTGGCGTCCGGGCCACGCCGACACCCACTTGCCGCCGTGGACCCCGCCGCTGTTGTCCTCATCAGCCGTCGCGGCCTATAAAGCCGGCACCGCCCGCTGCTGCCCTCCCGCTCCTCCTCTCTGTCCCGACGCCGTCGGGCTGTCGCCGTCGCCACCGTGCCGTGGCCGACGTCGGTAAGACACCGCCGCCAGTAAGCCGCCCCCTCTCCCCGGAGTTGCCCCGGAGCTCGCCGCTGCCGCATTCCCCTCTGCCCGTACCGCCTTCGTGCCGCTGCGTTGGCTGGAGCCACCCCAACCCGCGTCCGAACCTCCCGGAGCTCCCCCTCAACCCCAGGAGCCTCGCCGAGCATTTATTGTGTGATTATTTGTTTGCGCTAGATCTGGATACCGGCGTCGTTTGAGCCGAGGACATACCCGTACACTCGGAACACTAGATTCATGGCAAGTAATTGTTGACCTTTTCCAAAATGATTGTTGATCATATTGCCACCTAGATTTATAAATGCTTTTTCTAGAATTATGAATATGCATGATAGTTGAAATTTAAAAATGCTAATTACTTAGGCTGATTAGTTAAATGCCCATTAAATTTATTATTATCGTATAAACCAGATCTTTGTCAACCCTAGGCATATATAACTTGTTTATTTCCATTTCATTTATTAGTTGATCGTTAAATGCTTAGCCCTACTGTTTATTGCTTGTCGTCGTCACTGTTATTTCATGTGAAATGCAAAGTTCGAAATGCGTGATTTAAAGACAGTTGACGCTGTCATGTTTGATAAAATGGTACTATTGGGGTACAATAGTTGGTATTGTAAAAGGGGAATTATTTTCACAAAACCCTGGTTTGGGTGGATGGTTGTATGGACTGGTGCAGTACGCACGAGACTCGAGCCCAGTGTGGGAACCACCCAAATTCTTTAGGACCGAGTCCTTGAGGTAGTCAAACTAAATTCAACAGTGTGACCACGAGTGCTTGTATGAGCAGGCCCTAGTTGAGTACCCTTCAAACTCTTAGTTCGGGCATCTCACTTGGTGGAATAGGCAGCGCAGAATCCGTAGCACATGCACGGTGTCGCGCAGAATCCGTGGTTAACGGAATTAATCCATGGATAACGGAAAACCGCTCAGAGTCGAGCAGAATTTGACAGTACCCGTAGAACACGGTGCCACAGAATTGAGTGCAGAATCCGTGGATAACGGCGTCGCACGGATTTGAACCTATTGGCGCAAGAGGGGGCCACTGGCAACTGAGTACCAGCCCAAAGGTAGAATCCTTAGCGGTGATGCCTGAGCTAGGTGTGAGTTGGTAAAAGACCTTGTGGTGGTTTACTAAGTAAATTACCTCTCGTGGGTAAAGCGTGCAACCTCTGCAGAGTGTAGAACTGTCTAGACAGCCGTGCCCACGGTCAAGGGCGGGCGACGGAGCGCTGCCTCATGGTAGTCTTTCACCCTTTTGTTTTCAAAATGGCGCTTTAAAGTGAAGATTTGTTTTGGGCCTTCTCAGCAGGACGCTGTGGAGTGACTGTTATTACATGGCAGGGGCCATGAGTTGACAGGGCAGTTGACCCTGAGATATTCAGATCAACATGGCAAGGGCCATGAGTCGACAGGGCAGTTGACCCTGATATATTCAAATTGACATGGCAGGTGCCATGACCTTATGAGCTTGACTTGGCAGGATGCCATGAGTTGACCTTGGTGGGTTCAAACCGGCAGGTAGCCGGAGTTTCAAAAGAAAGAGATTTTTGTTTTAACTCTTCTTAACTGTTTTCCATATTTTCAATGATATAGGAAAACTTATAAATTTGGCTTTCCGCAAAAGAAACCCTAATCCCTCCTTTGCTAAGCCCTCATTTGCATATGTCAATTTGGCTTGCGAGTATTTGCACATATACTCACCCTCGCGTTCACTCGCGGGGCTACTCATTCCAACGAGCAGGTTCGGAGTCTCAGAGTTACTATTCGGACGACGTTGAGCCTGAAGACGATGGCTTCGCCGATGGTGTTCAGGACATGGATTTCTCCGACGCCTAGGATCGCTACTACAGCCTTGCCTGTGGGATTGTGTTGGAGTTTTCTTTTGGATTTTACTATGTACCCATGCTTCCGCAGTTGTTTGGCCTGCGTGCCAGTCTTTTGTATTAAGAGCCTTAATGGCTACACTCTGATGTAATATTAAATATTTTAATAAGAATGGTTATGATCCAAGTTCTGAAAATCTGTGTGTACTAGCTACTGATCCAGGGACTAGTACAGTAAGGCACAGAAGGGACTCGACTCGTTCAGGCGGGTCCCGACAGGGCGTGTGTCCGACGGCTCCTCCCGTGGTGGCGTGGTGGGCTGTAGCCCGTCTTTCGGTGGCGCGGTGACCCTTGTGTCTAACCTGGTCCCGTCCTCGCCTCCTTGCCCTCCCCTCACTGCGAGGTGCTCGGTGGCGTAGGTTGGCATTTTGCTTGGTCTCGTCCTTGCCTCCTTGCCCTCCCCTCCGTGCGAGGTGCTCGGTGGCGTAGGTTTGTGGTGGGGTTTGGCTTGTGCCGCCTGGGTGGCGCGACATCTGGCCTCCTTTGCTTCCCATGTGCTAGCCATCAGGTGTGGTGGACCCTCTCTAGCGGCGTTGGCTTGCAACCTTTCTCCGGTAGTGTCACCGTTCTCTGCCTCTTGGCTCGGTTCCGTCCTTGCCATCGTGACCCTCCAAGGTGTCGGGTGGCGTGGGCGGCATATTCTGCGTCAGGTGGCGGCATCTATGCACGCTCTCTAGCTTTGAGTCTTTCGCCGGTGGCTCTATTCTTTTGGTGGCATCGACCATCGGCGGCCCCTGCCTGTGCGCTAGTAGGGCAGGTCTTGGGCAAAAGCCCTGCCCTTTCGGGCTGGTGTTGGTATCACCTTTGGTGTCGTTCTCTCGTTGGAGGCATCACCTTTCGGACCCTCCCTGCTATAGGTGAAAACCCTAGCGGTTTTGCGACGACGGCGGGTTCTCCCCGTCGCTACCTTGTTGAAGGCGTCGTGGTTACCGTCTTGCGTTATAGGTTTCCGGCGGGACTGCTTCTTTAGGAGTCGCTCATTGTTGTGTGAATGTTGGTGGTGTTTCATCTTCTCCCTCCCATGTATCTATCTCCTGTTCGGCCTTTGGCCTAGGTGGCAGCAGTGATACTGCATTCTTTCTCTTAGCTCTGTAGACGGTGTTCCCGGCGGTGGCCGGAGGTCTGTCTGGATTTGGCCAGGGTTGTAGCGGAGCGCTATGGTTGTACTCGTGCTTGCACGGTTTTTTATTTTTATTTTCTCCCACTGATTAATAAAATAGGATGGCAATTCTCCTGCCCCTCTTTCAAAAAAAACGTTTGTCATGGATAATGCAGCTGTCGGCCGGCCGGAATCATATATTTGAACTACAGATCAACGGTCTAACCAAGAAAGATCAATTATTCTGTAAGAACTAGTATGCTTGTCAAGACATCACTTTTAGCTCCCCAATTCCATGCCCATCCGAATTAGCTCCACAGGTCGTAGGCAGGAAAAGGTATGATTGTCAGGGTTGTCAAGCCGAAGGACACACAGTCATCTGCCTGACTTGGATTGGCCGCAACAAGATTACAGAAAGAAACATGAAAAATAACATGTACATATCAGCTATAGTTTCAATATTTTCCACCGGAAGAGTTTGAAAATCAGTGTTTGGCACGAGTTTATAAATAATTTTATTAGATGACATATGTCACTACAGGAATCGCTTGG
>SPJY01010416.1:0-11921 GCA_005191435.1 Raddia distichophylla | reverse complement strand
CGTCTTTAAAGCAAGAGTCAAACTTTGTATTTGAGCAAATAAATATAAAAACGTGCGCGGTCATTTCTACCATTGTACATGCTATCTGTAATGTTGCCTCTAAGTGACATGGTGGCTGATATGGCACTGTTTAGATATGGCTTATACACTGCTAGCTAGGTGGATTGTTGTATAAGCTCAGCAGTGGTTGCTTATCCATAACAGTGGATTATAATACATAATTTAAATTATTATATAGATTTAAAAAAGTTAAGATAAAATGATAATGCTACCCACATTATAAATGCCTTAAAAATATAAAAGAGAGCATCATGTGAGAGAGTTACTTATAAATGCACTAGAGAGAATTATAAATTTTCATGTAAAATTAATGACTGCTCCCTCCATAATTAACCGATCTGGCATAAAATAAACCTATCTACCGTTTTAGACGGTCGAATTATTTTATCTACGACTTGTTCAATTCTATTGGTACAAAATTTTATAAAAAATTTAAAACTAACATTTAGAAGATAAATTGGTCTAAACTGTTGGATTTTTTTTTTTTTGCCTCAGCTAACTTCGGCGCGGTAAAGTGATTATATTAAAATTGAAACTGTACTTACAATTACAAAGGCAAAATTTCATCATGCATGAAATGATTGGAAGAGGGCCATCAAATCTTTAAGTTACCAGCTCTAATATATATCTCAATTTTTTTTTAATGCGTAGTATGCAAAGCAAAAGAAGCATGGGCATCTTCTTCCTCCGGCCGTGAAGCTTGGAGCGGATGAACAAGTGAGCGAGGAGATGGCGCTGGCCTCCCTGAGGCGAGCTCTCCACCGTTTCTCTTCGCTCCAGGCTCACGACGGCCACTGGCCCGGCGACTTCAGCGGGGTCATGTTCATCATGCCTGGCTTGGTACTTAAATTAATTACCTACATTTCTCAATCGATTTCTACACGTATAATTAATTAATTGGCATGTACACGTCGCTGGCTACATCAGCAATATATAGTTATTTTTTCATTTATTTGTTTCTCATAATTATACTGTAATTAATAGCGATCATCGACGTGCGTGCGTGCAGATTTTTGCTTTGTACGTCACAAGATCACTGGATGCTGTCATCTCGTCCGAGCATCGCCGCGAGATTCGCCGCTACATCTACAACCATCAGGCACGTACGGTTGTATATAGACGATATGTTCATTAATTTCGAACATGTTCATTTAGCTAGATATATACGATATGTTCATTAATTCAATTGAACGTACAGTCCATATATTCTCTTGCAAGAAAAATATTTCCTCATGTGATGAACATTCAAGTGACATGTAAATCGAGAGACGTGGTCATCATGCGCTCACATACATGGATTTAGTACTAATTCGTATAGAAATGTGATATAGTATTTATAGTAGATTTTGCACGTTCATAATGAGATTAATTAATTAATTAGCAAATTGTGTGCGTGCGTACGTGTGTCGTCCTTGTAGAACGAAGATGGTGGATGGGGCACCTCGGTCATGGGGTCAAGCAGCATGTTCGGCACATGCTCCAACTACATCACCTTGAGGCTCCTCGCCGAGGAGCTCGTCGGCGGCGAGAACAGCGCCGCGTTAGCGAGGGGCCGCGCCTGGATATTGTCCCACGGGGGTGCAACCCTTGTACCGCAATGGGGAAAGATATGGTTTTCGGTATGTGCATAAGATCTTTGCTTCCATCTTTTGTTATACCTGTGTTGAGGCGTATTGTTTGGTGGAATAGTGAACGCCTGCTCTTACTCGTGAGGTTAGTTGTTTGGATGAACCGATGTATGCATGCAACTTAATATAGTGTGAAGTGCTAGAGTAGTAAATTGCCGATCCTTTTTGTTGGATTAGACTTTGATGAACTGATCGATGTATTCAACTTAATGCTTTTAAATCCGTGCACAAATTGAGCCGTCTCAAGAATTCTTGCGTGCCAAACAACCCGTTAGGAATAAACAAAATATATGGTTGTCGATAGTCAATTATATTGCAAATTATACACAATTCCCTACATGTAAACTAACGCCTGCATTGTACCTATTGATTGTCTTGTGCAACTCTTGGACGAATGGACACCAGATTCTTGGGGTGTACGAGTGGTCAGGAAACAACCCAATTTTCCCAGAACTATGGCTGGCCCCTGGTTTCCTTCCATTTCACCCAGGTAGATATCTTATATTTCACTGCATGTTTCAGCTCAAGAAATTAACACTAGGGCAGAAGAGAGATTAAAAAATTAATGGTCTCTTAATTAACTTGTGCAGGGAAACTCTGGTGTCTCTGCCGTTTGGTGTATCTGCCCATGGCGTATCTCTACGGGAAGAAGTTCGTCGGGCCCATTACACCCACCATCTCGGCCCTCAGGGAGGAGATCTACGACGTGGCGTATCACGAGATCGATTGGGCCCAGGCCCGCAACGCCTGCGCAAAGGTACGCCCGGTACGCCTGTTTATGGGCTAGAATTGCGAGTTTAGAGCAGGCTACATGATCCATTGTATGGGCCGTAATTAGACGATTAATGGTGCATAAATGGGCCGGAAGTTATTGGGCTCATTCGGGAAGGGAGGCCGCCGGCAGTTCCCGAAAATATATTTTTTTTATATTTATTTTTATTCGTTTATACAAAATTATATGGCGGATTGAAAATTAGACAAAAATAGGCCCCGGTCGCACTTTGAATTCGCGACAGGGTTCCGATCGCACTCTCAACGCGCGACAGGCTGGCTGCACGAGAGCTCAGCAACCTATCGACATCTCAAAGCGCGACAGCACTGTAGCTACTGTAAAATCTGCGATTTTGAATTTCTTTTGGAAGTTTAACATTTCATATCATATCCAATTCACACGAAACAAATTTTAAAATTCATGTGAAATCCTAAAGAACCCATTTTTCAAACTTTCGATTTTTTTAAATTTTTTTTAATTTTGAATTTCGAATTTACACTTGAATTTGTATTTTAAATTTTGAATTATTGAATTTTGAATTTCGAAACGTAATAACTTCGTATAGCATACATTATACGAAGTTATACGAACATCGGCTTTGCCTCGGATGCTCCCCACATTAGGCTCACTCACTTTTTGCTTGCTGATATCCACGACCAAGATTTTACTGTAGCTACAGTGCTGTCGCGCTTTGAGATGTCGATAGGTTGCTGAGCTCTCGTGCAGCCAGCCTGTCGCGCGTTGAGAGTGCGATCGGAACCCTGTCGCGAATTCAAAGTGCGACCGGGGCCTATTTTTGTCTAATTTTCAATCCGCCATATAATTTTGTATAAACGAATAAAAATAAATATAAAAAAAAAATATTTTCGGCAGTTCCCCATGTCGTAATAATGGCGTGCAGTGGCCGCCACGATGCTCGCACCGCCGACGGCCGGCGGAGAGGTCGCCGGTGAGTCCTCGACGGCAGTCACGACAGGTAGCGACCTTCTCTCGCTCGCACGAGAACACTTTACACGCCGACCTGTTTCTAATAAATGGTTCAAGAAATAGAGGGCTACGCCATCGAATCGAGCCGAGTAGTTCTTGGTCACGTACTCTCTCTGATCGTTAACCCCGCGACGCATCTTCCATCTTTGCTCATCGCAAGCCACGGCAAAGGAGGAATTTTTTTGGGTGGGGCTTTTCTTTGTGATGCTATGCTCGTTCTTGATCATTCCAGGAAGACCGCCTCCGTCCACCCACGCGGCTGCAGAATGTCGTGTGGACTTCCCTGTACAGATGCGTGGAGCCGGTGCTGAGCAGCTGGCCCATCAGCAAGCTAAGGGAGAGAGCTCTGGACAACCTCATGGACCATATCCACTACGAAGACGAGAACACTCAGTACCTCTGCGTATGCGCCGTCACCAAGGTAATGCGCGCGAAACCTGATATCATGTTTCGAAGGCTTGCCTAAATTCAGGGGTTTGTTAGTTTCTTGGCTTGGAGCTGATCTTTTTTCTTCTTCTTTTTACGAGTTGCAATATATTATATTCGTTGTTGTTTTAGTTAGGCCCTGAACATTGTGTGCTGCTGGGTGGAAGATCCCGATTCTGGTGCATTTAAGCGGCATCTTGCAAGGATACCTGATTTCTTGTGGCTCTCTGAAGATGGCATGAAGGCACAGGTTTACTCCCCACGCATGTTTTTTTCCTCTACCTCTCTAAATTTTGTGTTGAAGATTGCTAAACAAAGTATTTTTATCCGGTCCTCTGTTTTGTCATTGAACTTTGTTTAGAGCTGGCAAGATTTTTGCAATGCATGCACTGTTGCCATTAGATTATAATCATATTTTAAGAAAGGAACATTTTCCTGTTACTATTTACTTTGTCAAATTGTTAGTAAGTGCAAATTAATTAAAGAGAACCTATTGATAATTTTACTTTCGGTGCTGCTTATTGCACGTGTAGGAAGTACATGCTACAACAGCTTGAGGTATTATATCACATCGCTTCTTAATAGCTGCCTCTGAAATTGTACATAATAGTAAAGAAAGGTGGTCCATAAGTGCATAGTTAAAGTACAAGTTATTAGACATTGGTTCAATCATAATTTTGTTGGATACATTCGTTTGAATATGTATCAAGAAGGTTTCCTCATCGATCATCATCATGATATAGACATACTCTTATTTAAATATGATTTATAATTTTCTTAGAAATTGACTTTTTCTTAATGATAATAGCGAAATAACTGCGTTGTGTTATTATATCAATGGTAGGTATATGATGGCTGTCAAAGCTGGGAGACACCACTCATAATTCAAGCATTTTGCGCTACAGATCTTGTTAATGAGTATGGTCCAACTCTTGAGAGAGCCCATGCGTTCTTAAAGAACTCACAGGTTTGTCTTTTATCTTCTAAATTTGTAAACTGGCCATTACAGAAAATAATGTAACACAGCATACATGTTCATGACTGAAGGTTTTGAGGAACCATCCTGGTGATCAAAATTACTGGTATCGCCATAGATCGAAGGGCTCATGGACACTTTCAAGTGCAGACAATGGATGGGCTGTATCTGACACTACAGCAGAAGCACTTAAGGTGATTAAATCTTTGATGTTTTTTTGTCTTAATATGAGTTGACTGAATTAGTTGTCTGAAAATGTTAATGGCTTCTGTTTTGCCAATTCTTTGTTTCCTAGAAATCTTATATGGTTCCATCTCCAGGCCATACTGCTGTTGTTAAAGTCCTCTAGCAACCATGTCGGGGATTCAATAGAAAGAGAGAAGCTGAATGATGCTGTCGATTGCCTTCTATCCTTTGTGGTATGAATTCTCTAGATTTGAATTATCTGGCATGATTTTGCAATTTCCTAGTATCCATTCATAATTCTATGAATCAAATTATTACTTATATGTATGTCATAAAAACCACAAACTTTACTTGTTTTGTTCACCATGGAGATATGAATGAATCCGCCTCATCAAATTTCCAGATGAAATGTATGCAAATAATTTTAGAAACAAACCTATGAATATACAGAATCAAAATCCGGGCATATAGGTTGCACAGTTCCTTTTCACCTTTAGAAAGTCAATAATGTTTAGCAATTAATTGTTAATTGATACTGTACCATAGATGTCACAACACTTCAAAATTTAATGTCTTTGCCAATTTCCTAAGCTGTCAAAATCTTCTATTAACAACTTTCATTTTTTCTTGTAGAACAATGATGGCACTGTTTCTACATATGAATGTAAAAGAACTTATACTTGGATAGAGGTGAGTTTCTACCGGCTATGCTCTCGTATTCTTTATAAATAGAGAGTAACTAGTAATAGATTTTTTTTACCATCAAACATGATGCCTTCAACTTATCACAGATTGTTATCGTAATACCATCCATGTTCTTTTTGCGGAAATTTGTGGTCTTCTAATTTAGCATGAATAAATCTCTATCTCAATATTAAAATGGTTTAGTGAGATATGATTGTAACCGTTTCAACATATTTTATCTGTTTCACTGGACTAGTATTCAAGAATTATGCATGAATTACTCATATCCCAAGTTCTTGCAGGCTGCTAACCTGTTTTTTGTTTTATAATATAGATTCTCAATCCTTTTGAGAGTTTTCAAAACATGGTTGTCGATCATCCGTAAGTGATGCAAACATCTTATTGTTTAGGAAATCCTTGTTAGCACCTTCACTTCAACAAGAGAGAAGCTAACACATTGTGTACGATACATTGGCAGATATACAGAGTGCACTTCCTCGGTGCTTCAAGCTCTAATACTGTTCAAAGAACAGTATCCTGGATATCGTACTAATGAGATTGAAAAATGTATTGGAAATGCAGCAACGTTTATTGAGAGCAGACAAGAAGAAGATGGTTCATGGTTTGTCAGAATGCAGAATTTACTAACTATGATGCACAAAACATTTTACAACTACTTAAACCATTGATAGTACAATTTGTTGTTTGGCAGGTTAGGCAGTTGGGGTGTATGTTTCACGTATGGGACCTTTTTTTCAGTGAAAGGATTAGTTGCTGCTGGAAGAACATACGAGAACAGTTCTCCCATCAGGAAAGCATGCCACTTTATATTGTCAAAGCAGCTTAGCAATGGTGGATGGGGAGAAAGCCACGTCTCTAATGAAACTAAGGTGAATCTCTTTTTTTATTTGCCCCTCTAATTCTCTAGGTCCTTTCGTCCATGGTCGATGATAATGGCATGCAATTTTTTTTACTGAAAGTACTTCTAGCAAATTGGCAACAGTCATTCTCTGAATCTACCTTATATGTTTGGGCCCCTCTGTTGTGTGTTGTACTTCTGTCAAATTGGGCCCCTCTACTGTGTGTTGTAGTTCTGTCAAATGCAATGTTAATTTGCTTTTCGACTTATCTTTATTTCATTATTACACCGAACAGATTTATGTAAATTTTCAAGGTGACCGAGCTCATGCAGTGAATACTGCTTGGGCAATGTTGGCTTTAATTTATGCTGGACAGGTATGTTTTATCCATTATTTATTTGAGCTTTGACAGTGATATGATGTTTATTAAACTTTTTTTAGAAGTTATCAAACTATTCTTATACCTTTATTTGGATACCAGATCGAACGAGATCCAACACCACTGCATCGTGCTGCAAAAGAGTTGATCAACATGCAGCTGGAAACAGGGGAGTTTCCCCAACAAGTAAGTTTTAAGGTTTAGTCATGCTGTTCGTGGTATTTAATATTCATTAATGAGCTTGTTATGTTATTCCTTCTCTCTTTTTTAAAGCAAAATGTCATTTCTTCTTTGAGTTGAAATTAAATGGAATGCAGTGTCGAAGACCGTAAAAAGTTCCAACCACATGATGGGATTCAATATATATACCCATCTTCCTTAGATATGAATATATGATCAAATTGTACATAGTGTGGCTAGTATTCTCAGAAAGAGGAGAGTTTACACATCTGTTATGAATCAAGATACCATACAATTTAATTGTGCTCGCATGTGGATGACAGGAACATGTTGGATGCTTCAATTGGTCCATTTTCTTCAATTACCCCAACTACCGCAACTTATTCCCCATATGGGCTCTTGGAGAGTATCGCCGTCGCCTTCGTGCAAGCAAGGAAAATGGGTGCATGTGAGCATGGCGTGGTGATAAAGTTGCATATTTGGCAGCAACACTCAAGCAAGCTGCAGACGTCTTCCACATCTACTTCACTCACCTATATCTCCAAAATATACATAAAAGAGAGGGAATTCGCTTCCTTCTATCAGGTATATTGTATATGCTGCCATATACTAAAGCTGGCTTAACGTTGCATCGCCATAGCTGTCAGTGTCTCCTCCTCCAGAGAGTACAGACAGCAACAACAATGCGAAAAGAAGTATTAGATGGAAATGAGGCGAATATAGTATCCTCTTTTCAGAATAATTTGTTTATGATGGGGGGATGCCTAATGTACGAGAAGCTAATCCATGGCAATGATCCATTTGCCTATTGTTCTGCATTGATAATTTGATATACGATGTTTCGTGTGCGTGTGCACGTGATTCAGCTTCCTTCGAGGACATGTTGATAAGAATCATAAAAAAATCGGCCAGTGTTTGGAAAACCATTTCCAGTTTCGACAGCTTTTATTTTTTACATTTTCACCAATTTTTTAGCCGAAAGTCAGCCTAGAACATGATGATATCCATCGAAGCCATCTCCAATGCAGACTAACCTGATCAGTTCCGTCACTTTTCGCACCTTTTTGCTCTATTTATCTATATTTTCATCACATCTATTTCATTTGCTATAGTATTAGACCGGCTTAAGTTAGATCTCATTAGACATGCACTAAGATTTTAAATTACAATTTGCGCTCGAAAAACAAAAATATGACCAACAACAATTTTCTCTATAAAGACACCTAACACCACGAAATCAATTTTTTTGGATTTTCTAGAATTTTTCTGTCCTAGTCATCACCACACTAGCACACAAGTCAGCACTTAATTGACAAATAGACGTCACATTAGCATTTAATGGCATTTTAACGGATCCCTAACGGATTGAGGGCGATATTGCTAACGACAACAAGTTTCAAGAGGGAAAAAAATAATTTCAATATTTAGGGATTTCATACAATCGACTACAAGTTCCGAGGAGCTGCAACGTATTTTTTTAATCTATTGTTCTCCAAACCATGGCCAAACCATGAAATGGCATACCAAAAGTGTTAACTTTTTAGGAAAGCCTCGTGGGGTGGGACCACGGACAGCCTGACACCTATGAAAAACCGGTGGTTTGGTGACCGGTTTTTTCATGTTTACACATCAAGAACCGTGGAGCAGTGAGCACGGCGACGAAGCATGGGCCAGCCGGCCGAGGAGGCAGGGATGGGGCAGGGGGAGAGTCCATTATGTATCAAGATCCTTTTTTTTTTGGACGAGGCCACGACGCCGGCCACTGTCCGCTCCCATCCAAACTCCTCCAGGCTCCAGCTCAGCCTCCTCCCTCCCCTCCTCCTCTCTCGAATCCCTTCCTCCGATCGGCGCCCGCAGATCTCGCCATTGCCCCATTCTCAGCTCCTGGCCCTGCCGCCGGAGTGGTGGGAGGAGGGGAGCCATGTGGCGGCTGAAGATCGCCGACGGCCGCGGCGACCCCTGGCTGCGCACCAAGAACGCCCACGTCGACCGCCAGGTCTGGGAGTTCGACCCCGACGCCGCCGACCCCGACCAGCTCGGCGCCGTCGAGGCCGCGCGCCGCGGGTACACGGAGCGCCGCCGCCGCCTGAAGCACAGCGCCGACGCCCTCATGCGCATCCAAGTAATGCCGCTGCCGCCACCCTCGTGATCGGCGCGCCACACGGCTAGTATGTTCCAAACTTAATAAATCTTTGATTTGTTGGCGACTTGGCGTAACGTCTAGTGCCCGATGCATCTCAGTGTTGACCGCGGAATCTTGGGGTTTGATCTTTGAACTGTATGGTAGAGAGCGACCTTCTTCTGTTGTGACCATGCACTCATGCTGATCAATACTAAGTGGATTATAACATAAAAAGAATATGGCTTTATTTAGGGGGCCTTAATAGTCCAAAAAAACATTAAAAATAGTTTTCAGACCTAATTCGCAAAGAAATACCGGGAGCTCAAAAAAACTGCTATAAAACAACAAAGTGTTTGATCCTTTAAACATGATGATTTGCAGCTCTACATCTATTATTATATTTAAGCGGAGTTAAACGGAGCCACCACATTAATCATAAAATACTAGAAATTTCCATATTAATCCTGGAAAAAGAATGCAACATGCTTCTTATGCTGCTACTAGTACAAGATGTTGAGTCTTTCGGCGGAGTTGTTGTATGCGTTGTTCTTCTATTATAATAAGTTGTAACCCTTATTTATGCGGAGTCTATGACCCAATGAAGTGCTGTGTTTCTTTAAAAAAATGATTAGTCAAGTCGGCAACGACAACAGTATGATATTGGGTCTAGAATGAAAAATTACAATGTTATAGACAACAGAATTAATACAGCTAGCATAGTCTAGCTCGTTTTTGTCTATTACGTCCATTATTCCTATTGCATCCATCATCCATGAGTGGTCAGACCAATCAATTTGCTGCAGGACCAATTAATTAATTAGGTGTCGTGACCCAGCGCAGCCACTGATCGTCACAAGGGAAATAGTTTTCAGACCCACTTCGCAAAGAAATACCGGGAGCTCAAAAAAACTGCTATAAAACAACAAAGTGTTTGATCCTTTAAACATGATAATTTGCAGCTCTACATCTATTATTATATTTAAGCGAAGTTAAACGGAACCACCACATTAATCATAAAATACTAGAAATTTCCGTATTAATCCTGCCAAAGGAATGCAACATGCTTTTTATGCTGCTACTAGTACAAGATGTTGAGTCTTTCGGCGGAGTTGTTGTATGCGCTGTTCTTCTATTATAATAAGTTGTAACCCTTATTTATGTGGAGTCTATGACCCAATGAAGTGCTGTGTTTCTTTAAAAAAATGATTAGTCAAGTCGGCAACGACAACAGTATATGATATTGGGTCTAGAATGAAAATTTAGAATGTTATAGACAACAGAATTAATACAGCTAGCATAGTCTAGCTCGATTTTGTCGATTACGTGAGTGGTCAGACCAATCAATTTGCTGCAGGACCAATTAATTAATTAGGTGTCGTGACCCAGCGTAGCCCCTGATCGTCACAAGGGCTTGTGGTACGGCCCATATAATACGATTTTGGATCAAACATTGTGATTTGTATTGAAAATAATAGAATAAACTTTCAATCTCTACGTCAACCAGAGATACATATGGTCATTACAAATGCTTAATTTAAAAGTTCAAATCAATACGAAATAATAGACAAGAAAGAGAATAATCATCGAAACAACTAGTCTTGAGTAGTAAAGTTGACCAGTCGAAACCAAGTTGTTGGGGGTTGAAACTCTAGCCTAGTTCATGTAGCACCACGAGAGAACTCCATGGGCCCCACGAGCCCCATCCGTGGCACACGGCCTAACACGGCCAAGCTCCTCCGCAGGCATCCCGTTTGCCTGGGACACGTGGCACGCGGACCAACTCTCCTAGGAATGTCCCTCCACAAGCGTCCTAGACAAGCTCTTACCCATGACACGTGTCAATGGGATGTTATCGACCCTCAAGAAGGTATCATGGGTCCAGTGATGATGTGGGACGGTGTAGCACACACAAATGCCCATGACTGGCATCATCACGCCCATATACGACCGCAGCGGCGCTCATCAAGACCATAAGAGACCCTCGTAATGATTAGAGGCACCGCCGATGTAGTCTTATGCTCTGACGCCTCTTGTACTTATTCTTCAGTTTCATTCAACTTAGCTGGACGTAGGGCTGTTGTTCCTATCAAAGAAGACCCGGGCCACGGTAAAAAGGCATACATTCTTGGGCATCTGTTTCCCCAATTCTTCCTTTTTTGAAAAGGATATTCTCAGTGACCTCGCAGGGCACGAAAAGGGTCCGGTTCAACTAAATAAACTTGGCTCCCAAGTACCTCCGTTCTCAACCGTTCATTAGTTTGACGAATCAAGATGCAATATAATTGGATGCCCCTCAACGGTGCTTGTAGCAATATAACAACGCTCAATAAAGCTATAAGTCGCATTGACACAAAGTTCAATTATTTTGAGCTCTTTCACGGTAAAATAAAAAAAATCGCTTCCAACCTAAAATGCTCTAGATCAAGCCACTCCTAGAGGATCCCATTCCCTCAAAACTCTCGAAGCTTTTCCGAACCAAACTGCCAGCTTATCGAGGCTCTCAAACCCATCATTTCAAGTTTTCAACCACAACCGTTTCAAATATGGTCAAAGATCCATCGCTACATAAAGTTCCAAAAGATTAACGGCATATATCTCAAGCCAACGAGTATTTAATTGAGACAGAGATAAGAGATAAGAGAAACTATTTATAATAAATAG
>SPJY01010396.1:0-10288 GCA_005191435.1 Raddia distichophylla | reverse complement strand
CACTCTCATTGAGAAGATGTTCTCGAGCCAGGGCTGGAACGATGAACGTTCACAGTGGCGCAATCGAGGAGTCCACCAAATCGACAATATGGATATACTCGCGACCAAGATGGACTTCTTAATGAAGAAGTTGGAAGCGCCAAATCAAAACGTTCAGGCGCTCGAATCTCGCATGACCTGCGAGGTTTGCGGGAGCCTTGGACATTCTGGAGACAACTGCACTGAGACCCGACCGGAGGACGCAAACTTCATCAACAATGGGTTCCGACCTCAATCCAACTACACATTGGGTTGGAATTCAAGGCCGAACTTCTCCACCGACACATTGTCTCTTTAAACCCTTGTTCCCTGTGGATTCCATAACTCTAGGAATACTCCTGGTGAAAACTACAAGCGATATCCGTCCGCTTGCGGATTAATTTCTTTGGGCGTAAGTATCGCCAACAACCATTGTGTCGCCACTACCGTGCTCAAACGTACATCCGTAGTTGGGTAATCCCTCTTATTTAGTTAGGCTTACACCGTTTAAAACTAAAGTTTTATACATACATGAACATTACATAGTAAACAATGTAAGCTCGACGGTGGATGTACGATGGATGCAAGAAGTCTGGGAGGCACACGGACGAGTGGTTCCACAAAGTTGACGCATTTGTGAAAGAAGCTTTCCTAAGATTCCCCAACCCTAACGTATCGCTCGTGCGTTGTCCCTGCGTTGTCGGCTCAAATACCAAAAAAAGGTCCAACAGGGATATTAGCGAGCACCTCTATAGGCATGGCTTTAAACCAAACTATTTTGAATGGATATATCATGGTGAGAGAAGGCGTCCGGCGTCGGTGTGTAGCCCTATGGATTTTGGAGAAGGTTACGACAAAGTTGAGGTGGATAGATTGGACGAGCTCACGGATCGTAAACCCTACATAATCCGTGAGCTCGTCCAAATAATCCGCTGCATGAGCATACCGATATGACCGTGCTCTCGGTGGTGAAGACCAAATACAAGCTCTCCGTCAATTGCTTAAACGACTTTTGTAAAGTGCTTTATAGCCTACTTCCGACTAGATACATAATGCCTCCAAATCTGTGCGAGTCGAAGAAACTTCCTAGTGTGTTAGGCATGTCGTGCGAAAATATATACTATTGCTCAAAATTTTGCATGCTTTACTGCAAGGCTGATTCTAGGCTGACTCATTGTAAGCATTGCGGTGAGAGTCGGTACGTGGAAGTTAAAGGTCAATATGGTGTAAAAAGACAAACGACGGTGGCCAAGAAAACCTTTTCTTTCTTTTCGATCTCTCAACGCCTGCAACAGTTGTACATGTCTAAGCCCACGGCTAGGCACATGAGGTGGCAGAAAGAGGAGAAACGTAGAAAGGAGGGAGTAATGAGTCATCCATTAGATGCACAATCCTGTAGGCATTTTGACCAGCTACACCCTAAGTTCGCAGCTGAGCCTAGAAATGTCCGCATCGGGCTCTCCACCGATGGGTTCATGCCATTCAATATGACCTCACTCCCGTACTCGTGTTGGCCGGTATTTGCTATCCCGTACATGCAACCTGCCGCCTCAATTCTGTAAGAAAGAAGAGTGTATGTTCCTTTGTGTTATCATACATGGGCCTAAGTCTACTGAAAAAATATAGACTTGTTCAAGCAACCATTGATAGAAGAGTTCAGCGACCAATGGAACAAATGAGCCTTGACACATAACAGATGGTTCGATCCTAAGTGTGGGGTGCGGCGTACTCCAGAACTAGGACTAATTGAAATAAATCATAAGAAGTTGTATTAAAAGCCTGATGTGTTCATTTTACCCGAACAAGTCGAGCTAGTATTTTATCTGTCATATGCCCACACGAATTACAAAAATTGGTGGATTGTCCATAAATGTAATCCGGTTGGTGGATTGCTTGACCTCAAGGAAGAAAACAACGAGCCTCATCAAGACATGCAGCCATTTCAAGAACGGGAGTCATAAGGAGAGCTGCACATCGATATTGGTGATGTGCTACAACAACCGAAAGAGAAAGTAGAAGAAAACAAAGAGGAAGAGCAAGCAGAAGAGGAAGAGGAAAAGTAGAGGAAGGGGAGGGGAAGGGGAAGGGGAAGAGGAAGAGGAAGAAGAAGAAACCAAAGAGGAGGAAGAGGAAGATGAAGCCGAAGAATTATAGGTTTCTACGACATATACATTTATTTTGTGTCATTTACTTTCATATCCACTTATTTTGTGTTATTTAATTTTATTTAATTCATACCCATCTAATTGTGTCATTTTTGTTTCATTTGTGCAAAATGACAGAACCTTTGAACAAGTTAGCGGGAACGGCGCAAAAGATATTTGGGAGACGAGGCAGGAGGAGTGGAGAGCACAGCACATCGGACGAGGTTGGCCACCGACCATCAGGTGGGATCCAGTGACGAGGAGGTGCCCCCCTACTCATAGGTCGGGTCCGTGGGGGAGGATGTGGAGGAGGAGAGAGGATAGGGAGGGAGAGAGGGGAGCTGGCGTCGGAGAAGGAGGGGGGAGCTGGCACTGGAGGAGGTGTCGACAGATGTGCCGAAGGGCTATGAGGAGGAGTTTGACTCGGAAGACAGCGACGAGGAGGGGGAGGACAAGGCTGAGGGGGAGGATGTGGACTAGAGGACAATATTTTCCAATGCCCATTTGGAGGAGAACGACGAGGATGGGGATGACGAGTGGGAGCCGGCGCCCTCGTCCTCTGGAGCCGAGTCCTCGAGCTCCAAGAGACATCGGGGACGAAATAAAATGCGAAAAGCGCTTGCAGATCCAGCTCAGAGGATGGAGATACAGGTTGCTATCGGGGAGAGGTACATGTGCTAACCAACAGTTCTGAATTCGATGTCTTTAATTGCTAACCATAAACTTTCGAAACGCATGTTTTGAATTCAATTGCTAACCATACGTGCAGTGGCTTGGTTTGCCTCAACAAGGGCCCGCAGGAGCCGGGAAAGCAGCTAGGGGTGCATCTCAGGCAGTTCTACCACGGGTGAGGGCCGTGGCAACAAACGCCCCACGCTGAGTTGGAGCGACTAAAAACTCGTGCGGGACGGGGAGAGACATACTGTCGCGGATGCCGTTGTCGAAGAGTTCTGGGTGTCATGCTAAATTTCAATTCTTGTTTTTGTGTTTATAATTTTATGCCTGCCTGTATATGATCATGTATTTATTTTGCTTCAGGCGAGGTATCAGCAATCCCCTGACGCAACCGCAGAGGACTACGAGGCTTGCCTCCATGTGCTCAACAGAATGGCGACAAAGAAGGTTAGGGATGCCATAGGCTATCCTGCTTGGATGCAGTGATCAAGCAACACAACAAGAGGGGCCAACAGATGTTGAGGGCAAGGGCAGCTCTACAGTACCTCAACGCACTAGACTGGATGGATTGGTGTCCAGACTGGATAGAAAACCGTCCACGCGCCTGGAGGGACCTATGCCTGATGTGGGAACCGCCGGACTGGATCGAGATGTCTAAGAGGAATATGGGCAATAGGGATGCAAACCCGGAAATCTGCTCCACCTATCTAGGAGGCCACGACATGAGTCACGTCGCATGAGACATCATAAGCACACTTATCTTTCATAGTTATAATCAACTTCATCTCACAACTTTACTAAATATATCACTGTTTAATTTCACACAAGAGCACAAGATGAGACTTGAGCCCTTTGGAATCATCGTGTGGAAGATTGCACACATGCCCCGTGTCCGGCTAGATGGCACACAGCCACCGATGTCGCCGGTTGCCCAGGAGAAGCTTGTAAGTGTATCTCTATACGCTTCTCTACACCTATTTTGAGCTTTTTCGAACTAATCCACAACATATCAGATTTGTTCGCATGATATCTATAATGCGACCAAGAGGGAGAAGCACGGTACCTACTGTGACCCCAACAACATGCCGGTCGACCATGTGCTTATCTACGACGAGTTCTGTGGGAAGGCTCATGGCAGATACGGCATCATGAACGCTGTTGTGCTGCCCGACCCGTACAAGCCCGAGATCATGGCACGTCGACAGCAGGCCTCAGCTTCCGCTCGTGCCCAGCTGGACGCCCAGAACAAACTTATCGTGGAATTGCAACAACAGAGGGCAACAGACGAGCGTCGGTGGAAGGGGAGCAAGAGAAGAACAACCAGCAGATGCAGGCCATCTAGGAACAGAACTTGTACATGATGCAGTACATGCAAAAGGTAATTAAAATCGTATACATAGCTAGCTAGGTTGTCATTCCAGGTTAATAGGATAAGATATTTATATCCGCAGGTGTTCTCGGGGGCGGGGTCCTCTACCCAGGCACATATGCCTTCTACGCCACTGCTCGTCTTCATGCCGATGCCGACACTGGCACTCTCCCCCCGTGCGTGCTGCCGCATTGGTTCCTTATGGTCCAGTTTTCACCTGCTCTCGCAGCTTCTCCAGGGGTAATGCATTTCCTCCGGTTATGCACAACATATTCATAACAATACACAAATGCATGAAGTTTTTGAAATTTACGGTTTCCTCCAATCTTGTAGATGTCCGGTTCAGCTACGCCTGCGCCAGTGATGATTGCTCCACGGGGAGGTGACGACAGTGCCACAAGGTCGTCTCCGCTCGAGCAATTCGTGACGAACTTGTTTAGCCCGATCCCGACCTCTGTGGCGGTTCGCAAAACCCGTAGCTGTGCTTATTTGACTTTGTGTGATTTTGTAGCATTCTACTTTATCGTTTGTGACTTTGTGACCTATATGTGTATAATATAAACTTGTGCTCCTGTCCAGGTGCACGCCAGGGTGGCCACCGGACAACACCATTGCCGGCGGTATAAAGTAAGCCGCCGACATAGGTAGCACTGTTGTCGCCAGTGTACTCCAAGGCCGCCGACACAGATGGTAGCTAGGCAAAACCAGCAAGGTCAGCTTGCTGGACCTGTGTCGGTGGCGCAGGCAAGAACCGTGCACATTGTGCTGCCACATGCCGAGCCAGCGTTCGCCATGTGGGGTCCACTCGTCAGAGCGCAATCACCTCGCGCGTGCCGTCAGGGGGAGCTTGTGTCGACGGCGGAGCAGTGTCGGTGGGCAGCCGCCGACAAATGCCTATGTCATCTGTTTGTAGTCCAGTGTCGGCACTGATCCCAATTCTTGTAGTGAGGACAGCAGTGGTTCGTCGTAGAAAATAGGTATTTTCTCTTTTTCATTTTTTTATTTTTTCCTAAAAAGTAATTAATTTCCCATGTTGGGTACTTTACTGAAATTGTTCTACAAATTTTACTAAGTAGTATTTTTATTCTTGGGCTACACACTCAGTTGTGCATAGTTTTTTTATTACACATAACTTGTGCAACAACCATACACTTACTTGTACATATTTGTTTACTATCCACTAGCAGCGTTTGTGCGCCCGTGGCGCGCCGAGGCTGGCGTGTGGTCGCACGCCGCGTTGCACAGCTGGCCCCACGCTGGCGAGCACGGGCGCACGCTGCGTGGGTGGGCGGATGCTGGAAGAAAAACAAAAAAAGTGTCGCACAAATGATCGGGTTCAAGAATCCATTGTGCGTCTTCGCGACAATCGAAAGCAGATTCAAGACATCAAGAAGCATCTTGGTATGCCTCTCTCCTCTGATGATTCCGCGTCCTCCTACTCCACCATTGACACATATACTCGAGGATTGTTTGGGATTCCTCCTTCCGGTGGCGGCAACAACAATGACGATGATGATGAGGTCACCGGTGGAGGTGGTGGTGGTGCTGGCGGACAGGGTGGCAGCAGCAGCAGTGATCCAGAGTGGATTGAGTGATCCAGTTCGTTTTTCTCTTTTTGGCGTCTTGATGCCAAAGGGGGAGAAATGTTCTGGGGAAAATTTTTTTATCTCATTCCTATCTTAGATTCCTATGTTTCAAACTTGAATGTTTAAGTATGTGCAAAACTAGGTTTTAAACTTGATGTTTTATGTGGTACGCTGTGGCTGTAAGACTTTAATTAACTATTCTGTGATGATGATGTAATGGTGGATTGCTAGTAATTTAAGTTGTTCGCAATTGTGTGATATATCCTGTCATATTGCATCTAGATTCAAATTTGCCAAGGATATAGGGGGAGCATCTGTTGTTATACTTGGCATAGTTTCAGGGGGAGCTTTCGACTATGTTCTTAATTATTAATGTCTTTGTGAGCTATAATTGTTGTCATCAATACACCAAAAAGGGGGAGATTGAAAGTGCATCTAGGCACTAAGTGATTTTGGTGATTAATGAGTAACAATTATGGAGCCAATATTTCTATCGGAGAATTGTACACAGTGGTTATACAGGTTAATTCCATGAGGTACATGTTTACATGTGATGGTGTACCCCTCAAAAGTGGATATATTGCAAGAAGGCATCAAGACTAGTATTTACTTGTAAATCTTTACTTATTGATTCGTAGGGATTCCGTACTATAAAGAGGGATGAAATGGAGAAGCTTATAAAGGTTCCTAAGAGCTCAAAATAGGTATCTTGAAGTTCGTGTGAGTTTTCCACTCAAAATACACCTCATACAGAATCTATACCATCAGAACATCCGACGTGGGTCGGAACATCCGATGGTAATCCAGTCTGCCAGTTTTTCATCCCATCCAGTAAAGGGTCCATCGGAACTTCCATCGGAACATCCAATGCAGGTCGGAACATCCGACAGGGGATAAGAACATCTGATGCGGGATTAACTGCACAACGACTAGTTTTCGGGATTCCCTATTTAAAGCCGTCTCTAATACCTTCCAAAGGTTACTGACACTGTTTACTCACTCTGATTACCACCTGATTTTAGCCTAATTCTTATTCTCCATCATCTTTCTCAAGAACCCTAGCCTTTGTCTCTCTGTTGTTCATCTTTGTGAGATTTAGATCTAGATCTCTCTCTTGTTCATCTTGTGAGATCTAGATCTAGAGAGATCGAGGCAACCCAAGTGCTCCGTGAATTAGAGTTTCTATTCTTGAGCACTTAGCAATCTAATTTCTTCCTCGCATTTGTTACTCTTGGAGGCTTGAAGGGCTCCTAGACGGCTAGGTGTCGCCGGTGAGTCGCCGATCTTTGTGTGGCGAGCCTCCGGAGTTTGTGAAGGTGCGAATCTACCTCCGCAAGGAAAAGGGTGGCGTGCCTCCGGAATTTGTGAAGGTGCGAATCTACCTCCGCAAAGAAAATGATTCAACTAGTGATCACCGGTGAGTGCTTTGTGCTTCGCCGATAAGGGGATTAGCGTCTTGGTGATCCGGACTTTGTGCCTTCCCTAACGGTGAGTAGGATCTCACTTCAAAGATCCGAACATCGGTAAAAAAAAATCGCCGTGTTTTGTCTTGATCTTGTTTTGGTGTCTTTATTACTTGTGTTGGCCTGTTCTGAGTATACTTGAATAGATCTAACCTTTCTTTTGCGAGAAAACAAATTTTATTGCAGATTTTCGACAAATCCAGAATACCCCGGATCAGAACATCCGACGACCGTTGGTACATTCGACCCAGATCAGAACATCCGACGGAGGGGTTACTGTATCACGTCGGAACATCCGATCCCCATCGGAACATCCGACCGACTGGTTACTGTTTGACTTTATTAATTCCGCAATTTCGTTTTATTCGCCTATTCACCCCCTCTAGGCGGCATAGCGATCCTTTCAAAAAGAACAATGCTGTTTGTGATATTCTAGCGAGTGATTTTTTATCGCAGGCTGGGATGATTCCTACCTGCTTCTTGTCTGGATAACCAGCTACCTTTCGGAAGAAGCAAAGCAGTTTTTGTAAGCAAGTGTGAGTGATGATCTAATCGTTGATAATATATCTTGCAGACGAGTAGTCACATGTATGATAAAAATAAAATACTTGTAGAGTAAAATAAGCATAGGTTAGACAGATGTCACTGACATATGTAGGTATCACAATCAGAAGTTCTAAATCCATACTCTATAATATTATTCATTGCATATTTTATCAATATTTATAAAATTCCTTCACACCTTATGCTATAACTTAGATATTACTTTCTCTTTAATACACTCTATCTTTACACACTTAATTTTACAGTTTTTCTATGCAAATGCTGTAACGAACGAACATGTACAACTGTACATACAGCAGTGGTGATAGGAAGGGCCAAACTAGAACGATGAGGTTCACACTTTACAACTATTGAGAGGATGCATCTGCACCACCCTAACATTATGATTCAATCTTGACTAAAATTATGTTTTGAAATTCGATGGTGCCTATGCACCACCCAAACATAACCCAGTTCTACCCCTGGTGGTAGGCACATTGTCTCTCCATTATACTATCTACGACAGCATACAAACATAACCCAGTTCTACCCCTGGTGGTAGGCACATTGTCTCTCCATTAGACTATCTACGACAGCATACCTAAAATTAAGATACTTTTATACTCTTTTACATTCCTACCCACAAAAAGATTCGCAGAGACCCCGGAGTACTTCTATACTCTTTTTTCTGCCCTTTCTACAGACGCAGCCTAGAATCACCGAAGCACCTCTTCGTGCAGTGCGGCTTCACCTCTTTCATTTGGGCTCGGCTTGCTAGCCTTCTCGACGGCCCGCAGCTCAATCCCACCGTTGGATCTTTTATATTCCCTAAGACTTAAAGAAGTCTCCGTCGCCTGATGTCAAGCCAATCCCAAAATCTTAACATCGCAATCAAGGTACTTGGATGCAAGTCTCTCACTGATCATGAGGTGGTCAAGATTCTACTCCGGGCTATCACACCAACAAATCGCCATTTAGTGCAAATGATCCGAGATAGAGAAAACTATCACTCAATCACACCGCATGAAGTGCTTGGAAGAATTCTTAGTGATGAGCTGATGGATCAAGAGGCCTCAAACATTAAAGAGATGGCTCAATCAACCAAGAAGAAGAGCATTGCATTGAAGGCGAGCAAAGTGTCGAAGGCAAAGGATGATAGCTCAAGCAGTGATGATGGAGATGGGCCAATGAACATGGAAGAGATGGCGGTCTTTGAGAGAAGATTCAATAAATTTCTCAAGAAGAATGGCTACAATAGCAAAGGCAAGAAGGACTCTGGCAAATCCAAATCTTCAAGAAGTTCAAGGAGAAAATGCTATGAATGTGGTGAGACCGGACACTTCATTGCCGAGTGCCCACATAAGAAGGATAAGGACAACGAAGAAAAGAAGAAAGAAAAGAGTTACAAGAAGGACAAATAAAAGAGCAAGAGGCACAAGCAAAGTTCAAGAGGTGAAGCTCACATTGGTGAGGAGTGGGATTCCGAATTCGACTCCGAATCCGACTCGGAGTCCGATGATGAAAGCGTTGCATGCATTGGGATGGCCTTTCCAAAAAGGATCTCATCTCTATTTGGTGAATTGACGGATGACGATGATGTGCCTTCAATGTGCTTCATGGCCAAGGACCCTAAGGTATCATCAAAATCTTCTAAATCTCTAGTCAATTCTTATACTAACAATTCTAGTGATGATGAGGATGAGATGAGTCATGCTAGCTTGGTCAAGATGATGAGAAATTTTGATATGGGTAAGCTGACCGAGGTAATGGAAAGGGTTGAGCAACAAGAGGACCTTCTTGAGAAAGGAGAAGACTTGCTCATCTTTGAAAAGGAGAGAAACCTCCAACTTGAGAAGGAACTAGCATTGGAAAAGAAGAGGGTCGAGGAGATGACCAAATAAGTTTCGGAGGTCAAATCCAAAACAAGCTCTCTTGAGATCAACAACGCTTCACTTAAATAAGAATTCATTTGTGCAATGGAAGCACATGAGACTCTTAGAGTGAAGTTTGATGATCTTTTGAAGAGTACTTCTACTCTTCCAAATGCAACTTGTGACTCACCTCCTTCCACGAGCAATGGTTGTACAAGATGCTACAATGTGGATGTAAATGCTTGTGCAACAAACTTCGCCACTTTACATGATCTTGCTAGTGAGAAAGAGAAGTTAAAGGGTCTACTTGAAGATGGTATTCAAAGATCTTACAAGTCAAGGGACTTGATGAGATATTAGACAAGAGAAGAGGAAATTTCAAGAAGGTCGGACTTGGTTATGTTCCACCTAAGGGCAAGAAAGCACATGTTGTGGTGACTCCCCAATTCATTTTGTGAGAGAGCAAAACTCAAAGGCTTACGTTTCTCACTCTACTTTTAATGGCTCTTACATTCTTAGAAAGAATAATTTTGGTAGAGTGCTTGCTTATCAAGTTGGACCTAAGCGTAATAATGCACCTTTGACGAGATCCATTTGTGTCCCAAAGGCTCTTGTGACT
>SPJY01010349.1:0-13326 GCA_005191435.1 Raddia distichophylla | reverse complement strand
GTGAGAGCAGAAGTGGCGAGTTGCGGGTGGCTTGGGTGCTTTTATAGACCTAAACGAGCAGCTTGGCAACGGAATTTTTTCACAAAACGGCTAGTTTTTTACTGCAACGGCTAGGTAAAAACGGTCGCCTGTTTTCGCTGCGCAGCGAAGTTACCGTTGGAATCTGCCAACGGCTATTTTTTCCAGCGTCTGCACTGAAAGGCCGAGTGCTTTGCCCAGACAGACATGTATCCCTGTTCGGCGCAACAGAGCTGTTCGGCACTGATTGGGTTTGTTCGATCCCGAACAAGACCTGTTCGGAAAAACCTTAATCTGCTCGGTCGTTTGTTGTACGTCTTTGCAGCAGCAAGATTTTCCTCTTCGTGACTTACAGTCTCAAGAGGACGACCCCACTCTAGTGAGTCCTTCCACTTGAGTCTCGGGGACTAGCTGTCGGGGATAAAATTACGGCCCATTGCCATGGCCCACTCCCTGACGGCCCAATCGAACAGCCTCCTAGGGCCTTGCTCCCTAGAGGGCTCTATCAGGCCCATGTGCATCCAGCCGAGCAGCTTCTTGGCTGGCACGGTGCATAACGGCCTAGGCCTCGTTTTCGAGTCCGACTCGAGCAAGAGTTCTGCATGGTTACGTGAAGACCCGGACGTGGTTTCCCGGGTTGGAGTAGATGTCGTGATCCCTAAGACTTGGAGTTTTCCTTATCTACCATGAGATGTATTTGGCATGGTACGAGTTTGTTACAATCTCGTAGTTAGCCCGGCCCGATTATCCTTCAGTAGGTCGGTTCATCACCACTATATAAACAGAGCCCCTACGGCGTGTAGGGGGGAAGCACCATTGTATTGACGCATACTGCTCGCCGAGACCTGTTAATCTCGACGAGTTCCACCTTGTCATCCTCTTTGGTATAAAGAAAGGCTGGACGTAGGGCTATTATCTCTTCGAGAGGCCTGAACCAGGATAAAAACTCGTGTCTCCCTGGTCGTCGTTGATTGCTGTTCGTTCTGTTCGGCGTGTCTCCTATCTCCCCTTTTTCAAGAACCTTAGTTGACTTGAGATCGATATCTCAACCGTCGACACCGCTAGGCAGCAGGGCAACCGAGGAAGCAGGGGAGGGAGGCCACGAGCCCGAGGACGCACCCCCCGACACCGCCAGTGTCTACGGCCACCAAACCTCTGCCACGTATGACAGACCAGGCCGCTGGCGCGACCCGCCGACGAAGGCTAAAGAGGGGACGATGCCACTATGGGCAGCGCTGCCGCCGGCGCCATTGAGGCTATCGTGGGCGCCGTTATTGGGAGCCACCAGAGCATGGGTCGCCGCAGGCTGGGGAGGGCAAGCACCGGCTGTCACCGTGGGCACGGGAGCAGCTAGATCTGAGCAGCAGCCCGGGCCGCCGGCCCGCCCGCCGCCGCCGTCAGCACTGAAAAGGGGAGAGATGGAGGTGGCCACCTCGCGACTCCAAGCTGTTGGATGGGGCACCGGCGGCCGGGGCACCGTGGACGCCCGCTGGCGACGGCGGGACCAGAGGCGAGGCTAGGGTTTTGTTGGACTCGGCTCCAGGGCGCTCCGCGATCATGGGTTTCGTCTCAAATTTTGGTCCATTTCTCGATTTGTGTGTCATCATTGCACAGGGGCCATGCTAATATTCTCTATATCGTTCTTATCGACCCAATCTTCACCGGGTGCAATAGAGTTAACGAAGGGTGAGAGGGGAGGAAAGCTCAACTGCAAAACAGAGCCAAGGGAATGACTTTGCTTGCGTTTATTGTCTTCCTGTGTGATGTCGTTCCATTTGCGGATCGTCCAAGAGGGATGTTCTGTGTGCCTCAGTTGGCAGATGTGGTTAGAGTGGAAGCCCCGGACGATGTGAACCTGATGTAATCATGGTACCATTAATAATTCTTGCCAAGTTTCAGAATCAAATAAACCAGATAGGTGAAGTCGTGAAGATGGTCCTTTATTGGTAGAGAAAAGAGTTGCTGCGTTTGTATGCAAACAGGAAAGAAAGAGAAAGAAAGGTAAGCCATGCATCGAAGCTATGTTGGTCTGGAGACATGGTGTGCCTGAGGAGATTTTGGCCAATCAAAAATTTAATTGCGTGAGTAGTAAAATAGGGAAGGACATCAATTAAGTTGATACGGTTTGCATGGCAAACGAAAAGGAAGGTTTATTTATGGGAGTGTCTCGGCGGCAGTCGCCTGGGTTGCTTCGTTGCAACCCAGGCGACGATTCCCACGCCCTACCGCCCGCTCCGCCCGCCGCCCCCGCCGCCTCCTTCCTCCTCCCCGGCGGGCCCGCCTCTTGCTCCGCACACCCCTGCCGCCAACTTCGTATAGCATACATTATACGAAGTTATACGATCCGAAAGGATTTATCCCATCGATACTCAAACCGAACCTTATGTTTCTGACCTCGTCTGCGAAGTCTTTGTACTTCCGATCGACCATCCTCCACTGCGAGCCATCTGCCGGATGCCTAAGCATTCCGTCGACCTTACGCTCTTCTTTGTGCCAACGCATCATCTTCGCATGCGCTTTGTTTGCAAACATACGCTCCAGCCTTGGAATCAGAGGAAAATACCACAACGCTTTTGCCGGTGCTCTCTTCTTCACACGCACCCCATCTACTTCACCTGGATCGTCACGCTTCGTCTTATACCGGGGTTCCTTGCACACTGGACATGCATCCAAGTCGGCATATTCACCGCGATATAGGACACAGTCGTTGCGACATGCATGTATCTTTCGTACTTTCAATCCTAAGGGACACAGGACCAGTTTGGCTTGATACGTGGATTCTGGCAGGGTGTTATCTTCCGGGAGCAACTTCTTTATGAGCGACAGCAACTCATCGAAACCCTTATCTGACACACCATTCACAGCCTTCCATTGCATGAGTTCCAGTGTGGTGCGTAGCTTCTTGTGCCCCTTACCACAATTTGGGTACAAAAGAGTTCTCTGGTCCTCCAACAATAGCATGCATTACCGCTGCTAACTCCAAATCATGAGTTCGTATAACTTCGTATAATGTATGCTATACGAAGTTATTACGAGATGTAAGGCACGGACTAAAGATATACTCCCTCCTTTCCAGTATGTAAGGCATAATTTGATTTTCGTGAATACCAAGGAGACCGTGTATAGCACTTGTGATTCCTGATTTGCCCCTAATTAATTGCCCCTAATTAATGAGATGATTTTTTATCAACGCTCATGCATGGGAAGGAAATATCAGCGCAAGGAAATAATGCGATTCTATAATTAATTAGTTTTCAACACAGCGAAGGGTATTTCTGAAACTTCTGAACGGTCAATGCAGCCGCGCCTTATATATTGGAAAAAAAGTGAAAACAAATTATGCCTTACATACTGGAAAGGAGGGAGTACCTGGTTGCATGACGCAGGCTTAATATTAAATAAGCCGAGAGGCCGTACAACTGTTATAGGTAAACCATTAGAGTCAGCAGAGCATATAAGATTATCTAAAATATCCTTCAACGCTATGCATTCCTACAGGCGACTGGAGCAAACCATAAACCGCATCATGGCCATCGTAGCAGGGTCATCTCCTTCGCGACACTCGAGCAAATCCTTCTCCTTAACTTTCATCTAAAAGAGTGAAGATATGCGAGGTCGGCGTCATCCAAACACTGGCTAGTTAACACTCCCCTTAATGCACTTAATTTTAGGAGGCTTTGATTTGGGGAAGAGGTTATTTTATTTGCATAAAGCCAGTTTTAAGATGAGATCAAATTACCCTATCTAGCATCAGTTATTAATGTTTTTTTAAGCATCAGGAGGTTTCACAAGAACAAACATAACCAAGGCACACAGCCCAAGCCCAACCGACAGGCCTTGACGACCAACCTTAAGGTAACCAACTGAAACTCGACCAACTCTTGCCCAATTTCACAACCAGCATGGTGGGGTTGCCAGCCCTCACTAGCCGACCGTCACCCTGGGGATGTGTGGCCATTACACACTCGGTGATGATCAATGCCGGTCCCTATCGAGAATGGTCCCAGAGGGCCTCCACAGAGCGCTTACAGCTGGTGATCCAAGACCCTACTCCGCGCGAAGGCCACGCGTTGTGTTGGAACCATCCCTCAAATGACAGCGATCTCCCTGCCACGCGTGTTACTCCGCGCTCCTGCTGGGTAAGCCCTGGCTAAACTCAGCACTAGGCATCTTGTGCCTTAATCATCCCTCAGGATGTCCAACTAGGGACAACCCACCGACCAAATCAGACCAAATCAGACCGACTTCCCACACAACCTTACCCTCAAACACAATTAGCCCAACATGCAACTAATAGCCCTAACTATCATATGTCATCTGATAATTACATGAAGAAAGTGTATGACCGGTGAATATCGGTTCACCATTCTGTGGCAGTTAGCCAAAAGATTTGTTTAAGCCCAAGCAAGTCTAAGCAGATTTTTACCCATTAGGCAGGGTTAAAGTTGTTACCAAACTATTATTAAGCTAACAATGATATGACAATCAAGGCAGTCATAAGGGCTAGATAATGCAAGGACATGCATGTATATGTATAACATGATTTAACAAGTAGGCATGTATTAAGCATGCACTTTGATAATAAACAACATAGTTTGGGAAAACTGGGCACCGAACATGATTATATCGATGTTAGTCCGCACTAGGGAAAGTCGCAATCTTTCCCTAATACGGGTAAACATCTATAAGAGTAAGTGTTAACTCGCCTGGACCACTTGTATCCCAACCGTGGATCTTGATTCGCCTTGAGATCCTCCTTAATCCCTTGGGGTCTACTGATAGGAACCAAATGACACAGATAAACACCACGCTGCGGGAAAACATGATATATGCAATCACTTCTACGAACATAGTAGCGAGTCTACGTAGGCTACCCTAGCATCTCGATGGCATTCCTACTAAGAGAATTCCATGAGTTTCTATAAAGAGTTAGACTTCATAAAAAGGTCTCACGGGTACGGTAGAACACCATCGAGTCGTGCGACTAAGGGTACTAATGCATGAAATGCTCTAGACTAAATGTGTCGTATTTCCAATTAAGTTCCTTTATTGAGATTTAATCTTTTGTTTGAAAAATAGGCGTACGCATTGTGTTTTGGATTCAAGAGAGAGCTATGATAATCCCATATACCTGGGTTGTTCTCGTTCATTAGTTAGGGTACGCAACCTAGTTCTAGTTTTTTTATTAACAATCAAATCATCTTGCTTTAACTATTATATAGAGAATACAGCGTCGGTTCACTAATTACTTACCTAGAGGAAAACTATGAGTGGTGCTTAGATTAATTATAGTGTCTCCAATTTCCTTTAGTACTAATTATTAAATTTTCTAGGAATTTAGGAGGTGTCTAAAAGTTCTTAATCCATTATGAAACCCTAGTATAAAACACGAAAAAGTTGTCATTGGGCTTGATACGATTTTATTATTCCTAGTTTTTAACTACACTATTAATTGTGATAATTCCCCTATGTGGAAACATCCTGTAGTATTGGGCGACATATGATGACTACGCTTCTTCGAGTTACTCTCCTAAACTATAAAGTAAACTGGGGACGGCCTTTCCTAACTTTCTCTAATTACAAGGTATTATCCCGGTGTTATGGAAATTTATTATAATTCTCAAGGGTTGGCACCTATTTTTACTAATACAAAATTCACTAATCCTTTTGTTGTGTTTTGCCTAATGATTCATTTAATTAATTACATGGGCAAGAATTACCTTTCATAACTCCCTCTATTTATTAATCTACTTATACACTCTGTGGTAGTTTATCAAGATTTTTATAAAGCCAGAACCCCTATTTTAATAATCAAGAATTCATTTAGCCCTTTATTGGTATTATCTAAAATAAAAGAATTGCACCTCCCTAATTGATATAGTGGCAAAATTAGTCACAACGGATGTTTTCATATTTTTATAAGGTTCTATATTTATTAAGGCATTTACTTACCTATTATATTTTTTCTTATAATCTTATAGGGTCAGATTTCTTATTTAACATAACCAAAATCATCCTAACGTTAGTTTAACCAATTTCTAAATAGGAAAGTCCACTATCTCAACTATAAAGTGCCATTTCCTTTTAACAGTGGTCGTTTTCATATTTTTATAAAATCAGAATCGGCCTGAATTATTTATCTGAATTTTTCTAGAATTTTTGGAAGCCTCTAGCTATTTTTAATAATTCTAAGGCTAATTTGACATTTGTCTAAATAATAAATTCGCTGGAAAAAAGTTAAAATCTATCGGGCCGAACCAACCAACGAACCGGCCCGAACAACGGTTTTGGTCACTGGCCAGCGCGCACGTGCCAGCGCTGGCCAGTGAGCTACGCCGAAGGCGGTTTTTTCAAGGACGATTTCGCGCGGGGTTGACGCCTTCCTCCACCGGCGCCTCTACTTAACCCGACAGATGGGACCGGGGCCCACCGGCAGTGATGCAGCGTCGTGGTTTTAAGCTAGCGCGCGCCGGGCGAGCTAACAGACGGGCCCGCTAGACAGTGACTCAGTGTCCATGGGTCAGCACGAATCTTGGCGCGACATCTAGCGGCCCACAGTCGTCGTCTTCCTCGGACCGACGACGTGGCCAGGCGACAGCGGCGGGCAATGCGGTGGTGCTACGGGCCATCTCCGGCCATGTGCATGCGTGCTCTAGCATCTACGGCTCCCTATGACCCTACGGGTGCCCTCGTCGAGGCCGAGGGCGGCCGGACACGGCGACGCAGCGGTGGCGGCAGAGCCGAAGGCTCACCGACGGCGCAAGCGTGCGCTATGCATCTACAAGCTACTAAATTGGGCGGGGAGCAAGAGAGGGCCAAGGGGATGCTCACAGAGCTTAGTGACGGTTGCGGAGGCGAACGGAGGCGGCTGGCGGCGAAGAGCTCGTCGGTGGTCAAAACGGAGGCAACATCGGCACGAGAGCTCTGGCCGTCTCGGCTGGAAATCCACAAGAGAAAAGCTCAGGGAAGAGCGAAGGGTGCTCGGGGTAAGAGGAATCGGGCTACGGCTTACAGATTTGGCGAGTTGATCTCCGCCGCCGACGCGGTGGAAATTGGGGGAAAAATGGGAAACCGGGGCCAGTGAGGACACTCTCGAAAAAATAGGCATAGGGCGATGTTGGTTGCCTGAAGGCGTGCCTTGTGACGCGTTGATCAAACGGCGTCGCGACGGGACGGGCGTGGCGCTGGGCAGGAGCGGCGTGGCAGAGCTGGCGCGATGCGGCGAGACAGGGCACGGCGTGGCAGAGCTGGCGCGGTGCGGCGAGACAGGGCACGGCGTGACGTGCCAGTGACGGGCGCGACATTATGATGGCGTGCGCGGCCGCACTTGGCGCGCGGCGCTGCTCAGGGCGAGCAGAGCAGAGCCAGCGGCGGCAGGGGCCACCGATCACACAGAGACAGAGAGAGAGAAAGAGAGAAAGAGAGAGGGGGAGACTGTGGGGCCCACATGTCATCATGAATTTGAACAAACTTTTGAATTCAAACAAGATTTGAAATCGGCCCCAAAATGGTGCTGTTACAAACATAATATTAGGACAAGAATCCTTTTATTATTTTTTATTTTTTTGGTTGCGTGTGACCAGTGCTGTGAGTTTGGACCGGCTGTTCGGGCTGGCTCGAGCATGGCCCGAAAAAGATAGCCTGAAGCACGGTACGACACGGGAAAAATGGGCTAAGCCAGCATGACCCAAATAGTGTGCCGGGCCTAGAAATAAGGCACAACGGGCAGCCCGGCCTGGCCCGACTGTCTGGACCGTGCTCGGGCTGACCTGACCCAAAATAGAGGACGAGTCAGTAATTTGCGCATTACATGGTCTTACGCTGCTTGGACGAATTTCGGTTCAACATGAAAGTTGTATATAAATTTAAGGCGCATCTTTGTAATACATACAACCTTTTTATTACAGCAATTTATGATTTTATAAAAAAATATTTTGTTCGCTGCCCGCATTAGGACGTATGGCCGGCAATTCGTCTTTATCGTGATCTTCTGTTGCTCATATGAACTTCAGTTGAACACAAAAGTTGTAGAGAACTTTGAGGCACATTTTTTTATGTAGACAACGTTGTCATTAGAGTTACGTACGAATTTATAAAAAGAATTTTGTTCGCTGCCCCCTTTAGAACAGACGGCACAATCCTCGGTAATTTGCCTTTCTCGAGGTCTTACGTTGCTCATATGAATTTCGGTGGAATACGAAAGTTGTACAGAACTTTGAGCCACATCATTTGTATGCAGACAATGTTTTCATTTGAACAACTTAAGAACTTATAAAAAAAATTGTTCGCTTCCTGCATTTGGACGGACGGCACCATCCTCGGTAATTCGCATTTTTCGAGGTTTTCTGTGGCTCAGATGAATTTCGGTTTAACATGAAAGTTGTACATAATTTTAAGGCGTATATATTTTTTAGGAAAAAGTCTACTGGCCCCCCTGAAGTATTGAATCGGGCGCACATAACCCCTGACTTTGAAAACCAGGTATTCTATCCCTCGAAAAATTTAAACCAGTGCAAATAACCCTCGGTGAGTGGCTTCACAGGTGGTTTTACCACTTCACCGCTCCACATGGGTGATATTGCCCACATGGCACCCGACATGGCAGTATAATCACATATAAACAAAAAATAAAAAGTGGGGCCATGTAAGTCTCTTCTTCCTCTCCCTTCTCTTCTCTCTCTTCCTCTCCCCTATCTCCTCTCTGTGAAAGCGGCGGCGGGCTAGGCACAGGCGAAGGCGTCCACCTTGCGGTGGCGGCGCGGAAAGGCGGCACGTGGAAGTCACCCTCGACAACGAGGTGCAACGTGGCGACCTCCTGGCTAAGGCGCGCGCTAACGCAGAGTGCGCGGGAGGCGTTGGAGAGGAGGCCCTCGTCCCGGAGCATGGCGAAGGAGTCCACCATGCGGCACGAGTCGCGGGTGGCCCAGACGCGGTGGAGGCGCGGGTCGAGGGTTTTGTTGAGCTGGTGGCGGAGGTAGTCGGGATGCACTTTTGGTGCTCGATGAAATGGCTAAGAGAGGTAGGAAGAAGGGAGAGGGGAGAGGGACACGTAGGCAGCCACGATGGCAAAACCATCCACCTGCGCAGCCTCGGTGGCAAAATCACCCTCAAAACCGCTATCAGGGGGTTAAGTGCACTGGTTTCAATAGTTCGTGGGACTGGTTACCTGATTTTTGAAGTCAGGGGGTTATGTGCGCCCGGGTCAATACTTCAGGGTGTTAAGTATACTTTTTTCTTTTTTTTTATGCAGGCAACGTTTTTGTTAAACCAATGTACAAATTTATAATATATTATCTTGCTGTTTTGTCACCTGAGTCGTGCTTGGGCCGGCATGACCCAAAGCCAGCCCGGCGAGCTTTTGGACTATGTCGGGTCTAGCTTTTGCACTCTGTACCGGCCCGGCAGGGACCGAAGTTCTCTCTAGACCGTGCCGTCCCGTTTTGCACCGGCCTGAGACATGACGTACGGGTCTGGACCGGGCTGGCACGGCACGGTCCAATTCCCAGCACATAACATGCCTGTTATAGGACGATACTTTTATTTTCTTTGGTTTGTTTCTCTTGAAAACCGGATACAATTCAAGAGGAGTCCAAGTCGGTTTTTATTTTGTCCGCGTAGACGCCGAGCCTAAAGTTGCGTCCGGCTTAGCCCATGGTCGTGAGTTCTCCGGGTATAAAAATGAGCATCTGCATTCTAAGACATAGCATTTTTGGTTGTAGAAAGATACAATGTGACACCATAGAATTGAAGCAATTTGAAATTCAAACTTTCAAGTTTTGAAATATGGCCAAAATCTCTCTCCCTTGGCTCTCTTTCCCTCTGCCGCCCTGTGTCTTGCGGGCACGCCATGGCCTCAAATGACTCGTACTGTGCCGCACCACTCGTTGGTCTGCCGTCACCCTTTAACCATCGGTCCGTCACCGTTGTTCACTGGGTTGTCGCCAAAGTCGCCGCCCATGCCATGTCGTGCCAACGCTATCTACACTGTAGGTTACAATTGTCAAACTCTACACCCTAGCTAGTTCTGCGGTGCTATGATCACACCGCCCGGCGTGCTCGCCCCGTCTTGTCATCACCGAGCCTATCCCACATGGTCTCATATCCTCGCGCACCTCCCATTGCCCTCTTAAATACGAGTCGAACGCCCCCGTCCGCCATTCCCCTACTTCCCGCAAGTCTTACCGCCATCGGCGAATCACCCTATTCAGTGAGTTTCCCTTTATTCCTGTGAGTTTTAGACTCGTTGTGGCCTCTCAACCATCCCCTCCTTCAATTTTGCAAGAACGCCACAGAACACCCGGGGGTTGTATCTTCTATTTCGATCGTCGCCTTTGTCTCCCTTGTCAGTCACCTCCAGCCCGCCTCGACCTTTGCCACTGCCTCAGGTAGACTCCTAGGTAGTCCCTAGATCCTCATGTGCACATTAGATCTTTGAAAGCGAGACCGTAGCATAGAACCTATGCTTGATGGCGTTTGACTCCGCCGCCACAAGCCGCGCCACCTCATCCAGAGTTGAACTAGACATGCATATAACATCTCTTTTGGAATTTCAAAATCAATTTGGTGTTGAAAATAAATTTCACCAGAAGGTCCAAGTTGTTGACGTGGATCCATGAAAATGGGAATGGTCTTTGCGCCAGCATATAAGTCATTCTGGATCATCCCTTTTAGGCCAAGCGAGGTCAAAAGCTAAACTAAAAGAGGTGTTGTGTACAAGCGCGCACCAGCGTCTAAGGTGAGCTACACTCTAAAAGAATTTGGGATAGAGTGTTATATGTTGAATCAGATTATCAACCCTTGTTGCATAGGTGCATGTAGAGTTGGATTCATGATTTTTTTAGGCCTTAGTGACCCATTTGAATTGATGAAGATGGGATACCCCTAACATGCTAGTTTAGAAAAAAAATGTACACTTGTGCTACAATATAACGTTAGATAAGACCCAAACATAGCATATCTCTAACTAAACCTTTTGGGGAAGTGAGGCCCAAAACACATGAGTGATTCTATACATGTGTGAGCCAACCCATTAGATATGTTGGCTATTGACAATTTTGAGTATTGTAGATGATACCATTGCATCAGCCTCTTTTGTGTGGGCTAGTAACATAGGCAAGCATATGTCTGTCCAGACTAGTCATATGCATGACATATCTATCAAAACTGATGCACAAACGTATGCCGAGATAAGGTTTTGCACATTTGTCATATATGTGCAGCGACAGGCTGACAAGGGCATCAACACATCACAGGAGTGAGCTGAACTAGCATATAATTCTTAATGACTCAAACAAAGCATCGGGTTGATCGTTTTGGACAAAGAGCAATTCAATACCTAAGAAAAATATGTGTGATAGGGATGAAAAAGGTCCGTATCTAGATCGGATAATGGCAAAACTAGATTCGGGTCCACATTATTTTCATACCAAGTACGGATAGCGTTGGATATGGATATAGGTATTGATAGTGTGTGAACGGATACATATCTAAATGGATATTGATCGGAACATTGAGACACTTAGGTTGTGCACATTTGAAAATAATAAAAGCTAATAAAATGATTGATTCGATCATCAAATTTATATATTTGCACAAATTAACTCAATTTATAAATACTGCATAAATTATTAAGGAATAATATGGGAATAGGGGCTAAAATATAATTTCAAAACAATCTTTTGTTTATAATACAAAGGTTAATGCTTGGTGGGCTCGGCTAGGCTAATGCCTAGTGGGCTAGAATGGGCTGAAATTTAGAGAATTCAGATCTCTGTAACCGGATTAGGAATCTAATATCTAGATCCATGAGATACCATATTATTCGGAGACGATTAGATCTTAATCCAAAAAATATTCGATCCGATCGGATCTGGATCCGGACGTGTCTGTTTTTTGTGTGTGAGTTAGCCCGCAATGAAGATGGGCAAGATAGCAGTGGAAGTGTTTGTTTTCATCCCTGCGTGTGAGCTAGCCTCCGATGAAGATGGGCAAGATAGCGGTGAAATTTGAACCATACATATAAGCATATAATATTTTAATACAAACAAAAAATAGTATTATAAATTTATTTGTGGCACCAACAGCATTATTTTTCTAAATTCGTGCCCCTAGGCGTTCAACGACATAGACTGTCAAAACCAAGCAACTTTCTCTTGGAGTTTGACTTGCCACTGAAACAGAACCCCTGGAGTGTTGACAGTTGGCACCCAAACTATATATTTGACCTCCTGTATTGGCATTTGGCAGTCACTCGCGTCTTAGCACGTACGAAAGCAATGGGATTTACAATATGTAGAAGCCACACGCCCACAAAGTACCTCTAGCGTATTGTACTCCTGTTATTCGTCATTAGTCATCTCCCATTGATCCAGGTGTTTAATTGACGGGTTGTTTTACGGTCCATTAATTTATTTCTAAACCCATAGATTTATCTCTACCACTGGAAATATCATAGAGACGTGGTTAACAGGCACGATAGGTCACGTTTCTAATCTCCCACCATGATTTCCACATTATTCTGCCAAAATTTCCGAATAATAATGACTCAAAGTAAGTATGGCAGGTTGCCTATGGAATATGAAAAGTCCATGTTTAATTTGAGTTTACAAATTAAGTACTAGTCAAATTTTTTAAAATAAATTTTAACAAAATATTTCATTGTTTCATCATTATAAACTTCCTTTTTAATTTGTTTATAGATCATTTCATGCTTACAAAGTTCACGTGGAAAATTATAGATTACCCCCTGAACTATTGGCTTGGTATAGAATACCCCTCTCAACTTCAAAATTAGATAAAAAAAAAACACCCCCACTACAGGAAAGTTCATCATTTTAGACGGCCTAAGCCGTCTACCATAGACAGCAAACCGTCCACCCAAAATATACTCGACGGCCGACCGTCGACCATAAGCCGACGACACTGCTCCGTCGACAATAAATATATGGTCGACAGCATGGCCGTCGACCATGATATGGTCGACGGCATCTCCAACGGCCGTCGACCATATCTGAGGTAACGGCCAAATCCCTCCGTCAACTTATGGTCGACGGCCTGGTGCAAGCCGTCTACCATAACGAGGGAGGAGGGGTTTGCTGCCAAGGCCGTCCACCATAATGTTATGATGGACGGCCTTCTTATAGCCGTCTACCATAATATGCAGGCCTGTGCTTATGGTCGACGGTCAATCTATAGCCGTCCACCATAGGTTGGCTGCAGCAAAAAAAAATTTGTAAATAATTTTCAAAAATTCCAGAAAAATACACCGCTGCCGCCGTGTTGCCGCGATGCTGCAGCTGGTGCTGTACC
>SPJY01010343.1:0-11899 GCA_005191435.1 Raddia distichophylla | reverse complement strand
GCTGCTGCGCCATTCCCTCTCCTCTCTTTCTTCTCCATTTTTTCTCTCTGCGTGCGTACAAGATGATGGAGAACCGCTGATGACAACCGCTAATTTGTTTTGCTGTACTCTGTGGCCTGTCGCCGCATCCTTCCACGGCCGGCCGCCGCCGCCTCCTTCAACCCCGTCGACCCCGCTGCCTCCGGAGAGGATGGATCCTGCGACGGCGCCCCCTCGAGTGTCCGGATCCGTGCGACCGCTGCACTGACTCCTCCCGCCGCCATCTCCGCCCCACACTGTCACCGCCGGCTCTTCCCAGTCCTGATCTAGCTCACGCCGATTGCCGTTGCTGATTTACATGTCGGATAGACAATGCAGCTCTTTTGAAGGTAGCTGCATGTGCTGTCGTTTGTCGATTCCATTTGTTTTTTGTGGATGTCATATGGTTGATTATTCTTGCAGAGTATTTAAGAGGCATTATTGCTGTTCATCAATTTTTTTCTCCCGGCAAATGTATCTAGCTGCAGTTATTTGAGCTAATAATTAGGGGAAAATATTTGGTACAAAAGATTTCTCAGTGCACAAATGTAAAAAACATATCTTGGCCTTTGGATCTCATCTCAACGGTATAGCTAAAACATAGAAATATGCAAAACAACCATCATGATTTTGCACACAAGTGCATAAGTGGGAGAGAGAGAGTTCCACCTTAATGTATCTGGATTCTATAGGTTGGATCTAATGGACCATGATGAGTTTGTGTACTTGTGCACTGAGAAATTTTTTGCATCGAATATTTTCCCAATAATTAGAGATGATATCTAGCTGCAGTTATTTGAGCTAATAATGCGAGATGATGATGTCCATATAGATAGTTAGATACAGAGGAGATCGATTATTGCTGTTCGGTTGGAGGCTACACATGTTTTTCGTCTATATCATTATAGAGACTCAACGTAATTCTCTTGTTTTCATGTCTGTTTTTTATTGGATGAGTGCTTAGCCTAATAAAGACAACCTTCTTATCAGGTTTCTCTCTTTTTAGCTTTGTGGGTTACCAGAATAGCATTGCAAGGAGAGTAGAAGAGATGCATCTTTCACTGTTTTTCTATCAGATAGGTGCTTCTGTACCTTCCATTGAAGATCCTCATCGTGTTTCTCCTTTTATGGCATAAGCATTGGAAGGAGAGTAAACGAGATGCATCTTTCACTGTTTTTCTATCAGATAAGTACTTTAGTACCTTCTATTGAAGATCCTTATCGTGTCTCCTTTTATGGCATAATGGAGCTACTGCAGAAGCATTACAATGAGATCAACAGAGATGCACACTTCACTATTTTCATATTAGGTATCTTCCATGCAAAAAATGCTTCGGTTCTGTTCTTATATTCCACTGGAAGTATGAAGTATTCTCCTTCATGCATGTCTTTTAACATCCTGTTTATTCAATGATGTTAGCGTATCTGATATGGTTCGAATAAATGCCATGTCATCCTACTGAGCCATTCATATTTAGATTTTATGAAACAATAGTATGTGAGCAAATTGGCGATACAAGGGGTCATATCAAAAGCATGAGTAGCAGGGCGATATAGGCATACATAGCATGGGCGCCCGTCACTGTACGGTGAAAGAGAAATTTTCATGCCACTCATGTTGTTGCTGTTTTAGGTTGTAATTGTCAGCATGGGATTGCATTATGGAATCTTATTTTTATTTTAGCATACCTGACCCTTCAGGATTTTTAGGTATTCTAACGTTCAGAGCATAACAGAGCAGTTCTGCTATTTTAGGTTTGAGGCAGTCTTTGGTTCAGCATAATAAAACCTCCAAGAACTTTATATTGGTGTTGAGCTAGCTTCAATTGATCTTCGCTCTAAACCGTTGGTACTTTTCAATCATTATATAAAGAAATTCTTACATGGCTAATTTTTTACTAAATGCTTTTATTTCCACAACAGATACTGATGGTGATAGAGGATCTTATGCTGTTACATGAACCACTTCGTTCATGCCATCCTGCAGTAGGTTCACTTCTTTTCCTTTGTGAATTTCACTTAGTTTACTTAGTTTGAAGGCATGCTATTAAGTGGACCACATCTTTTCCTTGGTTTGCAAACATATCGCTTCTATGCACACTTGGTAACTATACATTTTCCATTTTCAGTGTACTGTTCATTTTAATTTTTATTACATCATTTTTTTCCAGCACTTTCATATGGTCTTTTGTTGTTTAGTCAGATAGTCCTATCTTTGCAGATTGCAACGATTTGTACCTTTTTTAGTGACACGGAAGTGGTATAAGTGGGAAGTGCTAGAAAGAATCTAGAGATGGCCATGCTCTGCTTACATATTATTTAATCATGTTTTCTCGATTTAGCCAGATTATTGATTAACCAGGTATGCACTCACTTTTGTCATGAGATTTTTATTCAATGATGTTAGTGTATCTGATATGGTTCGAATAAGTGCCATGTCATCCTACTGAACCATTCATATTTAGATTTTATGAAACAATAGTATGTGAGCAAATTGGCGATACAAAGGGTCATATTAAAAGCATGAGTAGAACCACTTCGTTCAAGCCATCCTGCAGTAGGTTCACTTCTTTTCCTTTGTGAATTTCACTTAGTTTACTTAGTTTCAAGGCATGCTATTAACTGGACCACATCTTTTCCTTGGTTTGCAAACATATCGCTTCTACGCACACTTGGTAACTATACATTTCCCATTTTCAGTGTACTGTTCATTTTATTTTTTGTTACACCATTTTTTCTCAGCACTTTCATATGGTCTTTTGTTGTTTAGTCAGATAGTCCTATCTTTACTGATTGCACCGATTTAGTACTTTTTAAATGACACGGAGGTGGCATAAGTGGGAAGTGCTAGAAAGAATCTAGAGATGTCCATGCTCTGCTTACATATTATTTAATCATGTTTTCTCGATTAGCCAGATTGTTGATTAACCAGGTATGTACTCACTTTTGTCATGAGATTAAATATTTATCCAGATTGTGAATAGTTTGATGTATACTCAACAAAAAATGCAAACAGAGAATTTCATGTTAATCATACTATGCCTTGCTTATGAGGCTGCTGCATGCTATTTGTTTCTTGCGGACTCTAAGGTTCAAATCATCTCTATGCTTCAGCCTTTGAAAGAGCCATTTCCATTCATCTATGTTGATTGCTGCATTTTTTGTCTTCTTTTATGGCCGCATTGGGGATGTCAAAACTCAGAACTACACGCAAGATACACTCCATTACGTGGTTAGATTCATTCAGTCAAGTGCTACTTCATCTTGCAATGGACACAACAAATGATGAGGTTAGCATTGTCGAAATGAGCTGTAATATTCTAAATGGCCACGCCATCACTATGAGCGAAGTATGGTTATGTGTATTAAGCTCTGTCAAAAAAATAGTATTGTATATTATCTTGTGCACATCATCTGTGTTTGATCCACCAACTTATATGCGGGTCAGCTAACGCGCGAAGGCGCGTTTCTACCACTAGTATAAGTAGATAATGCAACTTCTCAGTCTTTAAGAATTTCATGTTCAGTCGCTCTGCCCTTTTTTATCTTTATTCATGGTTTTCTTTTGGCTCATGTTTAATGAAATGTACGTTTTTTTAGTGTTGAAAATAGTAGGCTAGGTGTCCACTGTTATATTATATAAAAAGATATGTAGAAGAAAGTTAAAAGCGAAGTACATTTCAAAGCCAAAACAAACTAAAACAATCTCAATCTGAACTCCATTACCAAGAAAGCATGTCAGCAAAAAAAATTTCCCCTATGGATAGCCGTAACAAATTTTGACGAGAAGGAATCCTTCTGGCTTGTCAGATTGATCACTTGTTCTGACGATTTTGCTATGAACTCAAGGTTCAATCATTTAGGTTAAAATCTGGGATGATCGTGTAAGGCTGACCGGTTCGTAATAGTAGTCTTTTTTGTATGATGATGATATATGCATTGCTCTGTATAGGATATATTTTGATGTCTACCGGAGCATTTCAATAATGTCTGTTTAGGGGAATGGCATATCTTCTGGTATGAACATAATATGTATTATTTCATTCCAATTTTAGTTTTTCTATATTGTTTCTTGAGTCATGCTATGAACTTTCATAAGCATCGTGTTCTCTGGTTTACATTGATGTCGTTTTTTATTGCAGTACACACATATTATTGGAAATAAGGTTCAGGCTGAGAGTAGTTCTGCTTTTATATGCCAGCTTTGAGGGCAATTCTGCTAATGCCTCCCGCTCCTCGCATTTCGCCTGCGTTGGAATTAAGCCAAAGATCAAATACTTTCACGACCATTTGTGGCATACACTTTAGTCAGCTTCAGAATATATATACGCATATGTATATTATTGACAACAACTTTGGTGTTGTCGGCTCACATATATTTTTTCGGTCTTAAACTTGCACCTTTTCCTTGAACTTTGGTTCTTTATTTATATTAGAAAAATTATAAGACTCTTACTCAAATTAGAACAACTAATTTTCAACAAACTCTATTTATAATACTTCTAGTTTTACATAAACCTAATCCTACTCAAACGAGACAAACTATTGCCATATCAAGATTAGAGCTGACAATCATCCCCTAAACTTGTCCTAATCTCTTGGCACGTCTCTAGAAACTTGACACAATATTGATAATCTACCTCGTCGCATTGTCCTCACGCTCATTCAGAACCTTGACAAGTTGTAGCTTGAAATCAGTCTTGCATACTCGCTTCTTCTTCTTCTTCTTCTTCTTTGGTAGTGCAACACTTTGAACGACCTCAAATTCAACCCGTACCTCTTCGGTGCTAACAAGGTCATCCAAACTATTGCTTTTACTTTTCTTATAGATGCTTTAGCCATATTTTGATTAATTTTTGCTAAAGCCACTTTAGCTTTGATTCCTATTTCTTTGGACTCTTAAGAATAAGGAACATGGTTTAAAAAATTCCCACATCCTTGAATGAATTTTATTACACCATTTGGGGCACATGAAGTTGTTGGTTGCTCCAAGTTTTTTAGAGATTTAATGGTGGAGTCGAGGCTCTCATTCACCCCCTTCTTTGGTAACCAGCTTGGTCTTTTATCCAAAAGGAGCCCTCAGATGCTCGGAAGGACCAAATAAAATTTCTAATCCTTCCTTAATACCAAAATCAATGATAGAACCATAAGCCTGAATTATCTTGAATTGGGGGCCTAGATACTTGCACCATTACAAAAGCTAATTAATTGTCCCATGTGCCACGACAAGACAATTTTTTGGTATGTTTACATAGCTCAAACAAAAAAGAGAAATTTTCGCCAATGGAATAGAACAATAAAGTAGCAATTGTCATGGGTTAACGACTAAGCGATGCTACGAAACACTCTTTTTTTTTTGGACAAACGTAACACTCTAAATGACTATGCAATGGCATAGAAAATTTTCACTGGAAAGGGTTAAATGCAAATTTCAAAATGATTGGAATTGCTTCCTAATTTTGATGATATGTGATTAATACCAAAATTTTTATTTGAAATTTGCAAATAATATCCCTATCTTTTGAGAGCCTCCAAAAATAATATTTATTTTCTTTCCATTAAAGCGAAAAGGGTTTGCACAAATTAAATAGTGTTCAAATCATAAATTTGAATTATAGGAAAGATATTATAAATAAAATATTTTGCTAAAATTTTATGTCACAATCAAAATATCCAAAACAAGATTATTTGTTTTTCTTGAAAATATCTCCAAAAATTGAAATTATTATGATTTGCACGAAATCAAATGGTTTCCTAATTTGTTGTTTGTTTTTGCAAAAAAAAAATCAAATTAGTCTTCCCAAAATGATAATTTTGAAATATCATTTTTAAAATATTTCGTTAAGCAAATTATTATTTTTGAAAATTAAATAAGATATTATTCCAAAAGGAAAATTCCGAGCAACGAAGGCTTTGGTACTTCCAGTCACGGCGTGTCCTTCACCTGCCTTAGGCCATCGCGCATCCAACATTCACACACCCGGCCCACCCGCCACGGTGCACGCCCACTGGAACTTGAATGAGAGGTGGAGATGGAGGTAGGAAAGGAGGAGGAATCGTGTCGGCGGTGATGATGGATGTACCGACAGTGCGGAGGGAAGAGGGAGCGGGCAATGGGGACGCATATCCTGACTTTATTTGGCCACTGACATGTGGGCCATACTACCATAGGGGCCCACATGTCAGTGACTCAAAGTCAGAGGGCAGCTACGTCAGAGGATTCGCTTCCAGGCAATGGGGAGGCAGCGCCAGCAAAGATGTGGTTGAAGGAGAGGCGTACTGGGAGGGAAGATGGCCGTGGAGCCATCACACATGGCCTTGTGAGTTGGGCCATTTTTTTTTACCAGCCTAAGCACGGTTTGGGTTTCAAGGCCCAAAACACGACATGACACGAAAATAATTCAGGCCGTGCCAACCCGGTTCGAATGGCGTGCCGTGCCAGGCATGAGTCGGCACGACATGCCGCCTGGCACAGCCCGAACATTTGTCCCATGCCTGGACTGGCACGGCTCAAAGTGTTGACTGAACCATGCAAGCCCGTTACGCAGTGGCCCAAAGCTCGACGGGGCCATGTCGTGCCGACTCAGCACGGCCTAACTCACAACACTAATCGCACGCATGTTGCGTTGGGGTTGGAAGTACATTGTTTTGGATTGGTCGACTAGGGCGGCACACGGCTAATCACAAAGGGAAGGGCACTTGCACGTGTGGTCTGGCCCGATGATGGCTGGGCTGGATCATGACCGGCTACACTAAGAATTCAAATTTATTTGAAGTCGACGTACCATCACTATTTATTGCTTTTTATTGATTGAGATAGAGATGATCAAGATACCATAATCATTAGGTATTTTATGTTGAAAATTTTTTTTTGAATGAATTGATCATGCAATTCTCTATCGCGTATTTTCCTTCTCTAATGATAAGCAGGTTGATTTCCCCAACCACTTGGTAGCCTCCCGATTTGAAAAAAAAAAATCAAGAGGAAGACTGCAAGCTACTGCATTTAGCCTGTTGGCCACAGCTTAAAACTAATTGATATGTTCATAATTTTTAACAAATTATTCATATAATTATGTACCATTCATGTTTTTCTTTTTTCCCGTTCTTTAATGACAAGGTTAGTTCCGTGGCCACTTGGTAGCCTCCCAATTTTTTTTATAGTGCAAACATAAAAATCAACTGTAAGACTGCAAGGTACGGCACTAGGCCTTGTTGTAATTAGCTATCAATCTATATTTCTCTAATTTTTTATTAATTAATCAAACAATTCTATACCATTCATGTTTCTCTTTCTTTACCTTCTTTGCCTGGTCGCTTGGTAGTCTCTCGACATTTTTTTTAAAAAAAACTGAGCGCAAGAAGTTGTTGGCTATAGCATGAATTCAATTGATATTTTCTTGTTTTCATTTAAGCAATCATGCAATTTTCTCACAATCATATTTGTCTTTCTTTCTTTTCTTAATGAGAAGATTGATTTCCCTAGCGCTTGGTATCCTCCCGATGTTTTTAAGGTGCTGGTAGGAAAACCGGTTGGATTGAAACCCGTACCGGCATATCAGCACCAGTTGGATTGAAACCTATATTAATAGTGCACCAGTAACAGTTCGTAGCAACAATAGCGATTTTAGATTTTCAGTACCGGTTGGAGACAACATTAAATATACCTTTCACTGGAGGTCACAAGTTAGCTGGTGCGCGAACTCATAAGTACCAGGACTAAAAGCTCATTCTAGCAAACTTTAAACGGAATGCATATCATACTCTAATCAATATGCGTGGTTGGGTAGATTGGTTGGGTGCGGAGAGTCATGCGGTGGCCTCACTGACATGTGGGTCCGTAGCGGGTGAGTCCCACATGTCAAGGGCAGTAGTTTATCTCGGCCTTAAAGAGAGACCATAGTCAATTGATATTTTTCATAAAAAATTAGTTAAAATTTTCTTTCTTTGAACAAATTAATCGCACAGTGCCATGCATCTTCCTCTGTCTTTGCGTTCTTTGATGAAAGGGTTGATTTTTTTCAATCGCTTGTTAATTAGCGCGCAGCTAGCCTTCTAGTTTTTTAAGGCCTTGTTTGTCAGTTGTCACTGCAGAGTCCCCGAATCACTCTCATGCCCCCACATTCCATCACATTCATAGCTTGATACCTTCAGAGCCACCGTAATGGGCTTTGTTAGGTTAGACCTAGAAATTGACCATAACGTTCAAAACAACACTGCACAAGATTGTGTCTCCTACGTACATAACTCCAATTTCGTTAATTCAAAATTTAAATTTATATAACATCATCTTCTAGTTGCTATTGAAATTACATAATACTATTTTTTAAGAGTAGGTATCATTAATTTCAATATAAAAATTTGCATACCAAAAATCTTTTTTTGCACTGAAATATTTGAGTTAAAAAAATAATTTTCTCATAATTTCACAATGTATTAATATTTTTTAGAAATTTATATTATTTTTCAATGTATTGGAAAGGTAGGGATGGAAGAATATTTATGAAACTCTATAACGCCGCGCGCTTGACAGTTCAATAGTGGTATAGATGGTATCGAGTTATGAATATGATGTCATATATAAGGACAAAGTGCGAAAATAATGGTACAGATGGGATTAGGAGATCTACAGTGGCATAAAAAATGTGTATTACTCTTTATTTCTTCTGTTTAATGAGAGTTTTCATTTTCCCAGCCGCTTCGTGGCCTCCAGATAATTTTAAGGTGTTTTTGATTTTTTTAAGGTGCTAATAATAAAAAAGCAAGCGCATAACAACAAAGAACTGCATCTAACACTTTATGGTGTTTTGTTGAATGGCTTCAATATATTATGAATAAATACGAATCTCTCAGTTGAAAAATATAAGACGTGGTTTGACTTGACACGATCTACAAAATTATATTTTTGATGTTTATATAGTTTCTCTTATCGTATATTGTTCGTAATAACAAAAATATGAAGATTAGAAAATACATTCATATACGAATGCATCTAACACTTTATGGTGTTTTGTTGAATGGCTTCAATATATTATGAATAAATACTACTCCCTCAGTTGAAAAATATAAGACGTGGTTTGACTTGACACGATCTACAAAATTATATTTTTGATGTTTAGTTTCTCTTATCGTATATTGTTCGTAATAACAAAAATATGAAGATTAGAAAATACATTCATATACGAATCAAATGATATTGATTTTGTATCACAAAATCTATGTAATGTTGGACAAATTTGTTTTTATCAAAGATTAAAAAAATAAATCTTTAAATTCATATGCTGCTTATATTTTTTAACGGATGGACCAGTGTTAAAAAGATATCCATAAATCACCCAATATGACTAGCACCAAAAGCCTATCCACACTCTCAAATCTTCTTTAATTTCTTTGGACACCAGAAAATAGGTGGATGTGTTCGTCTAGCCAGTGATGGACAATTTATTTTAATAGTCTACCTTTTCAATAAAAAAGGGAGAAAACTTAAGTACAATATTCATGCTTCAAGTATAAATAGGAGTGCACAGGCCAAGCTAGCTAGACAAGCTTCTCATGTGTGGAATGATGCCATGATCATAAACCGAAGGCTGTGAGTGTAGCTAGGCTAGATAATTGCTGCCTAGTGAGCATGCATATGGACCAGCAGAAACATATGTTACGTGCATATTTGACTCCAGTGGGAATGGGAGGCATCGAGAAGCTGTAAAAAACTCCGACTTGGAACACTTGGACCATGGATAAGATTGCCGCGGGCTACTTGGAAGCCCGCTGCATGCAGCTACTCCACTGAAACTGAAAGCATCTCTCCTGGTTCCGCAGACCGCAGACTGCACGTCGTCTTCGTCTCAACGACCATGGATCAGATTGACCGGGCACCCGTTGGCTTATTGTATGCATCGCTCAACAATGACGACGGACCGCTGCTGGTAACAACTGTCCAAAGCCTAAGGCGATAGAAGGTACTATGATGACATGTGTAACACCCCAATTTGGGGAGTTTTTCAAATTTTTGTTAAATCCGAAATTCGTTTGAATTTGTGCTTGGTCTGGCATGTGGGTCCCACTATTTTGACTCTGTAGTCTCTCTCCCTCTCTCTCTTCTCCTCTCTCTTCCCCCGTACCTCCACTGTACACTACGTCGCCGCTGTGTAGCCGTCCCATAGCCACGACCCTACTCTATTCCTCTGCAGCGTCGTGCTGGCCGCGCTGCGCGCCGACCCCATCATGGTCCCGACCGCGCGTGCGTCCTTCCACCGTGCAGCGCCATGCCCTGTCCCGCCGCCTGCAGCCGCGCCGAGTCTGCGCCGCCTCGTCACCCTCAACTGCCCCTCCGCATCCCTGAGCATGTCCGCAAGTTCGTCATCTCAGCCTGGCACCTATAAAAGCCCACGCGGCCCCGCCGGCGTCGAATTTCCGATTTTTTCACCAAATCCACCGCCCGACGGCACCGAGCAAATCCGACGAACCAGTGAGCCGTTGTGCAATTGCTCTCACCCAGTGCTTCTCGAGACCCTCGTAACCTTATCCCCTCCATAAATTGCAGGCGAGAACCTCGGAACAGCCGTGTCGGCGTGACCCCTGTTTCGGCCGCCGCCGCGGGCTTTGTCGCCGATCATCTCCGCTCATTCTGGCCCTTGCCTCGACTCCCTGTAAGCATCCCCGCCCTCTTCCATAGCTCCCTGCAAACGCACATGGCCTGTTGGTGCTTAGCGCACGCTCGCACCGCCGGCGAGCTCATGGCTCGGTCGCAGCTGTCGCGCCGCCGCGTCCGACCACCGTTGGCCTCGACGTTGGCACCGTTAGGGTCCCTGGGGCTTGTAGATGGCCGTGCGCGCACGCGCTCGGTCGGAAATGCCCTGTAGCGCCGCCGCGTCGCGCGCCGTCGCCGCCAGGCCACGTCGTCGGCTGGAGGAAGAAGACAAGCCGCGGCTGTCCGATCTGCTTCAAGATTCGTGCCGTGGACGAGCCGTTGTGTCGCTGTGCCGCGGGTCCCACCTGCCAGCGAAAGCTTAAACGCGCGCGCACGCTGTTTAGGTCCGGAGCCACTGCCGTGTGGGTCCCTGGCCCCACCTGTAGGATTTAGTGGCCGCGCCTTTTTGGCAGCGCCAGCTTCTTGGCGCTCGCTCATTTCAAAGATACGCCTTCGACGCCGCCCTTCGGTCAGCGCTGGCGCGCAGCGCACGGCTGAGCCATGGGCCGGATCTGCTGGTTGGGCCGGCCGCAATTTGGTTCGGCCCGAGGGCAGTTAATTCTTTTCCAGTAGATTTCCAATTAGTTTAATTACAGAATATATCTTCTGAATTATTAACAATAGCTAGAAACTCCCATAAATTCTGAAAAAATTTATATAAATATTAGAGACCATCTATGATTTTATAAAAATATGAGCACGGCCACTGTAGGAAGGAAATAGCCACTGTTAGTTGAAAATGAGCAATTTCGTATAAAGAAATGATTAAGTTAATTCTAGGGTAATTGTTGGTTTAAGTAATTAATGACTTAGGTCCCAAATATTCCTTAGAAAATATAATAGCTGAGAAGTGTCTCGACAAATCTAGAAATATCTCAAAATAACATTCCCACTTATATACATATAATTGTATATTTATGTAGGCACTCATAGGAATACTTTATTTTTAGACACCAACCATTAACCCGCTTTTTCCTTAATTAATTTGTTTAAGGTGCTGACCTTAGATATATAGATAATGCTTAGAACCTAGGGTTAACTCTTCACCTAGGATGCTTAGGTATGTTGTCAACTTCGTTGATCTATAAGCCGATCATAGGTGAAACTTTTATTAGTCGTCATTTTATGCTACCAAGAAACCCTAAATCCACTGTCGCTAACTTATCGTACGAGGTCGTATTTTGGGGTTTA
>SPJY01010332.1:0-14367 GCA_005191435.1 Raddia distichophylla | reverse complement strand
AAGGACATTGGTTTTCACCTTTGTAAGTATGGGTTTAAGTCGAACTATTTTGTTTGGAGAGATCATGGAGAGAGGAAGAGAGCTCCAGTGTCTAGTCCAGTTGATGTTGTGGAGGGCTACGACGAAGTAGACAGAATGGATGATCTCGTAGATGATGTTGTCCGTGGTTTTGATATGTCATCTCAGGAAGAGTCTGCGCCACTTGCAGTGCAGTTTGATGGTCTTATGCATTCTGCGAAAGTGCCACTACATGAACACGGCTTAGAAAGCGCTCCTTTGCAAGAGATGGTCGACCCTACGGTCATGTACGACTCGTTTGGTGGGTTGGCACATGGCAGGCTAGGTTTTATGGAGACATCACTGCCTAGAGACCAGTACAGGGACCATGTGAAGTCACGTCGACAGGAGACAAGTTCTTCTACTGCCAGAGCCGCCCTAGCACACACCCAAGAGTTGGAGGCCGCCCTAAAAAAACAACAGGAAAGAGATGAGGCGACGCAACGACGACTGGACGAGATGGAGCGAAAGAGTCAGGAGGATGCTAGGATGTTAGCGACCATGCAGACCCAGAACATGATGTTATGGGCCGCAATCCAGGTTAACTTGTAATTAGTTTTACCTACTTGTCTTTCCTTTTGCAACTGTTAACAAATATACATGTACATCTATACACAGGGCATGCAGTCGGGTAACAAATATGCATGTACATCTATACACAGGGTATGCAGTCGGGTGCCAGAACACCACAGTCACCTACATCCTCTCAGCACCATGTGCCTCTCCCCCAGTTCGTCTTCCAGCCAACAACGGATGTGCCGTTCCCACAAAGCGGAAATCCTACTCAGTTCGTGGTGCCGGGATCATTCCCAACGTGGCCATTCACGAATACGGCATTGCCACCGACCGCTTCTCCGGGGTAAGTCTTCCGCCTTTAAGTGTTTCTCTAATTAAATATGCATTTCAAACATAGAATTAAACTTTCATAAATTGTATCAATAAATAGGTTTCCGGCTCAGCTACGCCTGCACCTGCCATGAACACACAGCTTGGGGATGAGACCACTGGGGACGGCACTGCAGACGCCACCAGATCGACCGACGAGCAATTTGTCGAGGGGATCATTGCCGATCCATTTGCGAGTTCTCAAGTTTAGGTTTGTTTTATGTTAAACTGTACATTTGTTTGCGGAACGGGCGTTAAACATTGATTTGTACATTGTCTACTATCGATGCTCGTTGCATATTTGTTGTGGACGGTCAATATGGTTTCGAGATGAACTTCGAATGTTTGTGTGGTTTAAATGTGTGTGATGTCGCAATGCGATGGACGTATGTGATATAAACTGTATGTGACCTGTGGGGAATATGGCCGTATGATTCTGGGATATTGGGGTTTTTTTTACAGGTTAAAAATGTGATTTTTTTTTAAATTACAGGAACTTTTTTTTGCTGCAAAACAACTTGTGTCCTCGGCCTGACCAAAAGCCGACGACACAAGTGCCTGGAGCCAGGTCAGCCGCGCCACACATTGTCCTCGGCCGTACAGTATCCCGACGACACAACTAATTTTTTTGTCCTCGGTAGTACTAAAGCCGACGACACAAGTCATTTTTTTTATCCTCGGTAGATATGAAGACCGACGATACACATTGGCAGGTGGGCCCCTATGTCAGAACGGATACGGCCGTTAGTGATACATTTTGTCGTCGGTTACGTTGGCCCGAGGACACAAGTCACCAGCAATGGTTCGGTGGGAGGTGGGTTTTTGTCCTCGGTAATTATATGGACCGACGACACAGGTCCTTTGTGTCGTCCGCTTCGTGTCGTCGGCCAGCCGACGACATTTAGTTGTGTCATCGGTATTTTTCCTTGTGTCATCGGTTTTGGCCGAAGACACCTGACGCAGATCCCTGTAGTGAAGGGCCGTTCCGTAGTAGTGTTTGATCGGTTCTTCCTTCTTATATATCATCCTCCGTCGTTCCGTCCTGTTGGTTGTCGCCTCCATCTTCTTTAATCTGGCGATCAGCAAATGTGTGAAGTGCTAGCCATGCTTATCCTGATGATTCGCATGCATATAGCTACATGAAACTGCTGCATAGCCAGAACGTGCACGCGCATACATGGTCACAAGAGCCGGTTGATACAGGGCTACATCCCTCTGCACCAATTGTTGATCTCAAGTCCGATCTCTTCGTATGGATAGGGATCATGGTGTAATTAATGAAGACCTCGTTCACCCGGTTGATCTTTTCGCGGATACAGCCGGGGCGAGATGATGATGAAGCCCTTGTTTTTACCCGGTCGATCTCTTCGTGGATACAACCGGGGCAAAATGATGATGAAGCCCTCGTTTTCATCCGGTCAATCTCTTCGTGGATATGACCGGGGCGAGATGACGATGAAGCCCTCGTTTTACCCAGTCGATCTATTCGCGGATATGACCGGGGCGAGATGATGATGCCCTCTTATGAATGGGTATAGGTGATCAAAAAATATATCTTAAAACGAAATACCAGATCTGCACGTATATTTCATGGTATCTGGCCATCTAATTAAAAGATACGCTGCGATGCACATGTATAAAAGTTCGGTAAATATTTGCTACATCAAATTCAGCTCGTGTCTCAGTTCCATGTTAACGCAAAATTAGCCAGCATTCACATGTGCACATGCATTAGTTAATCACGCCATAAAAAAAAGGCTTATGGTTAACTTTATGTGGATTGTGTGATAAATAATTAAATGAATTAGTACCCTGTATATACATGGGCGTACAACGATCTGATGTGCATATAATATTGATAAAAATGGCATGAATTGCTTAAGCATGTTAGTCTTAAAATCACGACTAAAAAATGCAAGGCGTGTCATGACATCAATCTGTACATGGATGTATCGTGTATGCCTACACTATCATGCATAAATAAAACACATGCTAGCGTCAGGTTAATCATTCCTGCATGTCTGCATTGCTAAACTCCTCATCAACTAGAGGTTAGCACACGCTTCTATAAAAATCAGACTAATTAGTCATATCAAAATTAAGCATGCGCATATGCATTGCATCTAACATTTATGTGTGCATGGCTAAAATAATTCATCGTGCACAACTCCACATATAGAGTAAACATGTGCATGGTCAAAATAAATTCTCGTGAAGGATGAATAAAATCGCATCTCAATCACAAAAGAAAGGTTGAAAAGAATGCTCATATGCATGTGCGTAGGCTAGCATATACATGCCTAGAATATATGCATATAAAGAAATTCTATATAATGCGGCAATGTAAAATTTACCATTATATTAGCATATATGGTAGAATTGGCGCATAGATCGATCAAATAGGATGCACTCATAAAAGCATCCCTTCCCAAAAAATATTAGCCCCCATATTGTGCTAATTAAAATAGTATAAGAAAACTCAAATTATGATGCCCCATAAAGGCATCTTCAAACTACTAGCAGCTATCCATGACGCTAGTAAACAAAATCAAATTAAAATGACTCCGATAAAACATGTGATGTCGACGCCCCAAAGACATGAAGAACATTTATTTTCTTTTTGTCTTTTGTAATTTTCTTTATGTTGCAATTTCATGTAATATTCATGTTGGAATTCTTAATCAGGGGTATTCTCCATGTGAGATGTAATTAACAGAATTTATATAAAAATGTATGAATTCTGGAAGTTTGGTACTCGCAATCTCTTGAATTTATATAATCATTTTAAAATAATAAATTTGTATCTAATGATGTGGAGTTGGGATGAATCCTATTAAATTCAAAACCGCTTTAAAATAAAACAAAGTAAAAGCGCGTTTTCCCCATCGTTCAGGTTATAATTTTGAGCATCCTCACATAGGAGACAATCACTGACCTTTCATGAAATTTTGAGCATCCTCACATAGGAGGCAACGGTCGAGGCGGAGATCGTGCCCAAGGAAGCGTAGCTGCCCCACTTTTCCGTCAAATCAAATTCAATGCTCGACCGCTTGTCCCAGCGGCTCCAAAAACCCTAGCCAAGTCTCCCGCGCAACGCGTAAGCATTGGTTTTCTCTAAACCTCAGACCGGCTAGCCACGTGATCCGCTCGAGGCTCTGGGGATAGCTGTTGGTGATTCGTGAGCGGCCCACCCCAAGATGGGCCTTGGGCCGGATCCATACCAGCCTGCCGTGTGTACAGAAAGTCCGAAGGGCCACCCTTGACCTTACCAGAAGGAACGTCTGGCCCGCCAGGGTCATCCCTGGGCTTGACCAAGACAACCGCGCCTCCCTCGGTCCTAACCAGGAGCGCAGCACACCTCCCGAGCTATCCTTAGCCCGAGAGAGGGCCCCATGGACAGTCCGTCTGTCCCTTGGGCAGGTGGCGACAGCTATCATGCCCCACCACGCTTTCCTCGGCCTTAACAGAGAGGACCGCACCTTCCTAAGGCTTTAGTAGCCTAGGAGAGAGCCGCGCGGGCAACTTGCTGTGCATTTTGTCCCTTGGGCAGATGGCAGCGGCTGCCACGCTACGCGACGCCCCCAACGGGTGGCGTGAAGCTGGCTCCGACCAGTCAATGCTATTTTGGGGATAAAGGGAAAGTGCTTTCTCCCTGCGCAGGCTGCTCCCCCGTGTAAGCACACCAAGACAAACACGTGTCCAGTACTAACCGGACCAGCTTCTCTTTGCAGGCCACAGACAGGACGGAGCCCAAAATGAGACAAAGGCGCCGCCACTAAAGATGGACAAAGCAGAAATAGGTGCGGGGCCGCCGTATCAGCTCCGGGCAGCCCGTCGCGCCTATAAAAGGAGGAGCCTGCCCAACGTAGTGGGGATCTCTCGATCTTCTTTCGAATCCGAAGCTTATTTAGCAACAGTCGTAGCACAGTAGGTTCTAGCCACTTGAGTGTCCGGAACTCCCTTGTAAGCTCGGGATCGGCGCCTTCAAGCCCGGTCTCGGCGCCTTTGTACTGTTTTCCACCATATAATCAACAAAGGCTGGAGTAGAGCTATTACCCGGCGGTGGGGGCTCGAACCAGGGTAAAAATCACTTGTCTCGGATGGTTTGTATTTCCTTCGCTTCTTCTCTCACCCTTTCTCAATCTCACCGTACAACGGATCTGTACCCGGATCCCAAGTCGCACCAGACGTAGTCCGGGAAGACCGCGCGGCCAGAGCCCCTGCGAGCTCGGCCGTCGCCCTAGGCTGCAGGGAAGGGTTGTTGTTGGGCCTGACTCCAACTACAAATTCGTCTGCCAGTCCGTGGACCCGCTGCCCTCTGAGGCGCGTTTCCCAGACACCGACAGGGAGTTTTTTAAAAACAAGAATTTTTTTAATTAAGATATGATCATCCTTTTGCATCAAGACCACTCGCTAGGAACGGAGAAATTTAACTAAGTGAAATTCAACGCTGCACGAGTCAGATATAAATTTTACTCTCTTTGTTTTTGTTCCCCCTCTTTTTTTCTCTCCTTTTCCATCCTTTCCTTCTCTTCTCTTTGTTTTTCACTGTTGCTAGTCTATACCGCGCGACGGAGGATGGGCTTGCATGTGGAGGGTGCGAGGAGGGGTGGTCGTGCTGGGCTTTATATAGCCTAGCCTGTCGCCCATTAGGGATGATCGCCCCTGTCTCGGCCTCTCGGGTGACGGGCTCGCTCCATAAACGATCGGCAAATGACGGTGTCAGCGGGGTGAACGGCCGGGAGATCTGTCGCCCCCGTCACAGGCAATGCCGCCCTATGGGTGATGAATACTTAGGTTTGCTTAAAAAAACTGGTGGGGCGTATATTTTTTAAAAATATAAAAATATAAAATAAAATAAAAATTCGTGAAATTGCGTACTTTGGGCCGATGCATGCATTGGGGTGGGTGGGCTTTTGCCCTAGCCCGTGGCCCAGCTAACCCTATTCGTATCAAGGGGAGGCCCTTGAATTGCCATGAAGTCCATGTAACTAGCACATAACCTGGTTACCTGGTAGCCCATGGTAGCAATTGATCATCGATTCTAGGCTATTTGAAGGCTGGGCTTTTAGCAGCACAGTCGCGGAGTAGCGCGTAGCCAATTGCTGGCCCGTTGCAAGCGCACGCAGGCCGGGATCTTCTGTTATCAGCGAGGAGCATCCAATAAATATCTCGTCTACAACACTGTTCTTACTCCCACTATCCGTTCTTTTAATTTCTTTTATACTTTACACCACACTCTAAATTTCTATGTATCAACTATACTTTACCTCAAAAAGTAAAAGTTACAGTGTTTCAAAACACCACGATGAAAGGCGATTTTGCCTTACACCAGTACACATTCATGCTGACCACCAGCGTTATTGTCTTCATGGGATCATGGCTTTATCTTTGTAAGTTTTTAAATATGACATGCTAAGTTGCTCGCTTAGTTTAGGATTTTGCACTAAATTAGATATTTGGCTGGGTCTTTTCTTTGTTATCTAAGCACTCTGCTGTAAACCATGTTGTGTTTTCTCGATGTTTCATGTTTGGGATATACATCTTTATTATCTTCATTATCTAAGACCTAATTGTCGTAATTGTGCGTTTGTGATCTATCTCTTTATTATTGTTAGGTGTAGATAATTTTTGGTATTTTCATATGAGTTTTAATGCATTAGATTTTAGTCCCGGGTTTAGTGAGATCATGATTGCGCCAACTTTGCCATTGCCCTGCCAATTAAGTTGCCATCCATGTGCAGCATTTCAGGTTAGGAACACGCGCGGTAAACCTGACTAAGGTAAGCCTGGCTAGCTGGGTCTGGCTCGGCTGATTTGCATGGCGCCAATAGAACAGTCTCAAAGTTCTTTGCATTTTCACTTTCCGCATAGATCCGTGGATATTCTCTCTTGTGTTTCACTTTAATTGCCGGTGGATGTGGATGCTCTCTCGTGTGGTACATGGCCTTCCTGTTCTGATCTCTGCCTCCAGCTCAGGCACGTGGCGTGCTTCCGTGCCCATGCGCTTACATTAATTTCACCGGTAGTGGTTGGTCCATCTATAAAAGCCCCCACCCACACGAGCATGCAAGCGGAGAAGGTAGCGGAGTAGCGACTTGTGTAAATTAGGCCAGCAGACTACTAGCAGTCCACTTGCTACGCAGGGCGCGATCGAGCACCAAGAAATGGCGGCCACGGCGGCGCAGCTGCACATTGAGGCGGCGCAGACGCCCGTGCCGACGCGCGTGGTGGAGCCTGGGCAGACGCGCCTCGTCGCCGTCGCCGCGCCGCCACTCCCCGCCGCCGCGGTGCAGCGGCGGTTCCGCGCCGTGCTCTACTACCGCGGCGGTGGCGGCGGCGGGGAGCGGACGCTGTGGGAGGAGGAGGCCGTGTGGGTGAAGGAGTCGCTGAGCGAGGCGCTGGCCGACCACCCGGAGTTCGCCGGCCGCCTCCGGCGCCGCGCCGACGGGTCGTGGGAGGTGAAGCTGAACGACACCGGCGTGAGGCTCGTGCAGGCGACGGCGGAGGCGGCCATGGACGAGTTCCTGGAGGCCAAGGACCGGGCGCGCAGGGAGGCGGCGCTGGCGCCGTGGACGGACGTGAACGCCGACGACCCCGACATGTGCCCGCCTCTCTACATGCAGGTCCGCATGCGTGCGCGCACGAATCATCCTGCCATCGTGTCACTATTATTATTCGGAGATGCTATTTCGCATGCACCTGCGCGGGACGAAATCGCACGGGCGCCGCCTTCTCCAGCTCCGGCAGCCATCGTCGTCGTCTCTGGCCGCCGGCGCCGCCCGGGTTAGGATTAGGGTTGGGTGGGTGGTTTTTGTGCTCCCCGGCTATATATTAAGGGTGGGAGAGATGGAGGCCCGGCGGTGGTTGGTCGGAGTTGTGAGGGCGGCGGCGCCCGCCGTCGGAGCCGAGGGTGGGGAGAGATGGCGGTCGGGCCGGCGACGGCGAGCGGATCTAGACGTCGCGGCTGTCGTGGTTAGAGTGGGCAGCGCCGGCCTACGGTGGGCAGAGCGGTCGCAGCGAGGTGCAGCCAGGCGGGGCAGTGGCTGGAGGCGGCGGCTGCGGCGGCGGAGGAGGAGGAGGAGGCGCAAAGCAGAGGGAGAAATAAAGGGATCGATGGGGTGGGAGCGGAGCGGGGCGTCGCAGTCGTCGTGGTTAGGTTGGGCGGTGCCGGCCGGCGTTGGGTGGACAGCGGGCGGAGCGGCGGCACCCTCGCTGCCGGGCGGTGGCTGGAGACGGTGGTGGTTTATCGCGCAGGCGCTTACGCACTAGCACATCCCATTATTATTTCGCTTCTCTTTTTTACTGCGAGTGAGGATAATATTTACTAGTTGACGTAGCATTGATAACCATTGAACCGTCAAACATGTCCTTCAGCCGTTTGAGTAGTTTTGACAGGCTGTTTGGGACGATCAATCAAGTCCGTTCGTTGCTGACTAGCCATACTCCCTCTGTTCCAAATTATAGTTCGTTTGACTTTTTTGGCACCAAGTTTGACCGGGTGTGATTTTTTTAAAAAAATTTAAAATATTTTATTTATAATTTGCTGACACACACACAATATATATATATATTATGTAACTTTTAACTTTTTCAACCACAACTAAGACCTTGTTCTTTTTAGCTTAAAATTGCTGAAATTTTTAATCTAAAAAAGTTGTGATATCTCGAGAGAGGTCTTAGAGAGTGCAAGAAATTACTCCCTTCTTTATGAATAATAGTCGTTTTTGTCATTGACACGGTGTCCAAAATACAAATTTGACCATAAAAACTTTTAAAAATTTATTTATAGTACATTAAAAAATATAATATTATGAAAGAGTTATTTCAAGACGAATCTATCTACGCGATTTTTATGTTCTCAACCTAAATATTTTAAATGTGAGTTTTAAAACTTTGACTTAAAACAAGTTCATAACGACTACTATTTCATAACAGAGAAAGTATTTGAAAATATTTTAGTAATTATAAGAAAAAACTATTTAAAACCTACAAAATAACTATAAATTACTACATCGTTTGTCTTAAAAAAAAAAAAAATTAATTTAATTTAATCTAATTTAAACTGAATTGAACAAGGTCCAAAACTAAAGCCACGATCCCGAATCAAAGAGCGGTTCAGTGAAATCTAAGATAGATGAACGCACGGATCGTGCAAATGAATCAGTCATCAACCGAGTTATATTAGATGTGTACTGCTACAACGAAATCAGCAAGTGGCACCATGTGCGGACCCGCGCTTGGATCGCGCGCGCCAATCAATCAGTATCACTGGCGAAACCTAATTAACAGCCAGGCCGTCCTGCCGTACGTACCGATCATAGTGGAATCAATGCTGTGTGGTTGGGTTTCTATACTGCTCCAGCGGTTCATGTACGGGCTTTAAGGCATGTTCAATGAAGGTAATGGACCAGTAGCGTAGTCAATAAAATAAGATAAAAAATACAAATAAATAATAAAAAAGGTTTAATATTGTTTGGGCTGGCTGAAGTTAGGTCCTCGTTAGATATGACACTAATATTGATTTAGCCGAATAGAATTTTAAGTTTTTTTTAAATGAAATAGAATTTTAAGTTATGTTTACATAGACTCTATGTGGCATCTGTCGATTAATCCTCCGAAAATCTTTGAACTTCGACTTGTGTGTGCTGGTTTTGCGGCGTGGATGCAGCTGACACGGTTCCAGGGCGGCGCCGAAGGGGGATACGCCGTCGGCGTCAGCTGCGCGCTGCTGCTGTCCGACCCACTGTCGCTGGCGAGGTTCCTCCTGTCGTGGGCGCGCACGCACGCCCGCATGAAGGCGCAGAACAAGGTTGCCGCGCACCCCATGATACTGTACACGGGCTACCTCCGGAGCCCGGGCGCCGGCCACCGGCGCATCAGGTCCGCGCCGCTCGACTCCTTCTTCGGCGGCGGCCACGCCGAGACCTTGCTGTTCAGAGCCCGCGCAGGCGGCGACGTCGACCGCCGAGCGCTCGCAAGAGCCTGCGCCGACCGGGCCAGCGACGAGCTCGGCGCGGGCAGGGCGTCGCAGCTCTCGGTCGTCGTCGTCGCCACTCCCGGGGAAGACGGCGGCCGCGGAGAGGCGATGAGCATCGAGACGTGCACCGCGGCGGAGCCTGGCGCTGCCGCCGCCGGCGGTGTCGCGCTGGAGGCCGCGCAGTGGAGCGAGCTGGGGCTTGAGGAATTGGTGCTCAGGGACAGCAAGCCCGTGCACGTGTCGTGCAGCATCGTGACGGGAGGAGACGAAGGCCTGGTAGTCGTCATGCCGGACAGCGCCGGGATGCTCGTCACGGCGACTGTTCCCAAGTACAATGTAACTACGTGAGATGCCAATATCAGTTTAGTGGCAAATATTTTAAGCCTGGTGCCTGTCGTGAAATAACGAGTACTATGATAGCAGAAGTTGTTGCTATTGGTGAACACGTTGTGATACATTCCTGTAACTTAATCAAGTTAAGGAGCACTACCGTTCAATCGAAGGAATAAAATAAAATAAAAACAGCTTTATGCAAGCACTAAGACCCAACATAACGGAAGCACTTTCCACCTCGCATGCCACATCGGTCTCAAGCTAGCAAACCAACAAGGCAACAACAACAATACCAACCCTCTGAACGATGCCCCACCGACTAGCCATGCCACAACGCAAACTCAACAAACGAAAAAAGAACGGCCTAACATGAAGCAATCGACTTGGCAGAAGAAATGATGATGCTTCGGCAAGTAAGCGAATAAGCGATGACCTAGCAGCCGCCGTTGATGTCCGTCTGCAATGTAGACTAGGGTACTCACCCATTTCGGCTTTAGGAGGTAGAGGAGCAACACAACGTTGCCTCCAAGGAGGAAACAACGCCAAATATATCACCATAACTAGCCCAACAGGCACTACAAGAATCAGCATGAATCTCGAGGGCCAAAAACCCTCGAGAAAAGGGAGAAACCCTCGAGATTAGGCTTTCTTGAGGGCCGGCCCTCAAGAAACAGCCCTTGTGACTAGGTGCTCCCTCGAGATTAGGCTTTCTCGAGGGCCGGCCCTCGAGAAACAGCCCTCGTGACTAGGTACTCGAGAAAAACGACATTTCTCGAGAGCCTGGCCCTCGAGAAATATAAATCTCGAGGGCCCCGTAGGCGCCCTCGAGAACACTTACAGGACGGACGGAATCCTGACTTAACGGCAGATAGAGACAGTTTCTCGAGGGCTAAGCCCTCGAGAGCCTTTTCCCATCTATAAAAAAAAAATACGAACATGAATATTGCTTAATATACGAACATCGGTTTAATCCATATGCCAAATATATATTGCTTAATCAAAATGCTCCACATCAACATGAACCACAAATTCATCTGCACAGGAACATGAATCAAAATACTCGGTTTAATTCACAAATTCATCTGCACATAAACATGAACCACAGAACATGAACATCTGCACATGAACATAAACAGCCGAATCTCCACTGACTCCACATGAGAGAGAGAGAGAGAGAAAGGGCTTGGCGGTGGGGCTCGGCGGCGATGGAGGAGGAAGGACGACGACGGAGGAGGCCCACCACCCGCCATTCGGAGAGAGAGAGAGAGGGAGGGAGAGAGGAACCAACGGAGGCGACGGCCGGCCGGATTTGGCTCCTGGAGAAGCCGGCGGCGGTGGATCCGCCGGAGAAGCCGGCGGTGGGGCTCGGAGAAGGACTCGGCCTCCTCCCACCGGATCCGGCCGCCGCTCGCGACGGAGGCGACGGACGAGGCGCCGACGGTGAGGATCCGGCCTCCGCCCGCCGGATCCGGCAGCCGCTCGCGACGGAGGTGACGGAGGAGGCCCATTAGATCTCGCATACTACTCGCCGAGACCTGCTGATCTCGTCGAGTTCCACCTGTAATCCTCTTTGATATAAAGAAAGGCTGGACGTAGGGCTATTATCTCTCCCGAGAGGCCTGAACCAGGATAAAAACCCCTGTCTCCTGTTCGTTGCTGTTCGTAGTTGTTTGGCGTGTCTCCTATCTCACTTCTAAAGAACCTTAGTTGACTTGGGTCAATATCCCAACCGTCGACAACTTCCATTTAGCTTTTGCTCCAACAACTCCCCCTGACCTCCCCCTTTCACGTGCATCTTGCTTTGTCAGTATGAACATCAACTGCAGGTTGCACTCCCCCATCCATGAGTAACTTGGAGACATCCTCTGCTTTGGCCCTTTTCTCCTGCGCATAAACCTTTTCCATTCCTGCAATAAATTCACTCAAACATTTGGAACATTCTTTTAGAACTCCTCTCATTTCATCACCAAGGGCCACTGCCCAATAATCAAGAAAAGCACATGTAGTGTGTAATATGTTTAGAGGTGATTTGATAATAATCTTGTCAAATGTCGACTTATTTCTGTGAATCCAAACCGACCAGCAAAATGCAGCTAGACAAACCGTGTGCATTTTTTTTTCCTTCTGGCCACACACTTTTCAGCCATGCATAAAATTGGTTCACATTATTAGGTATAGTATTCAAATGACAACAGGCTGCAATGGCACACCAGCAGGCTTTTGCACTTGAGCAAGTAAAGAAGAGACGATTGGTGGTTTCAATATCATCACATAAGCTACATCTTGCATCTCCTTGCCAATCATGACATCATCACTTCATGCATTGCGTTTAAATTAGAAAAATAATTTAAACTTTCCAAGTCTATGCCCTTTGGTGGAAAAATTTGGTAATTGGTTTAAAATAATATTTTCTTAAAACCAATACCCCATGTGAAGTTATTTTAAAATATATTATAAATGTTGGGGAAACGAAATAATATTTCCTAAAAGTATTAATATGTTAAAAAGGTTTTTGAGAATATAGGTTCTTTGGAAATCAGAAAATTCAAAACATCTTATTTCCCTCCTCAGCCCAGGTCTCGGCCCAGTTTCACCCTTTCCCCTCTTTTTCCCGCGCCCCTCTCTTTTCCTCTGTTGGGCCGCAACTGCCGCGCCGGCCCAACTCGCCGCTGCCTCCTTCCTTTGCCCCTGCGCGCCATGGTGCCACCGCCAGGTGGGCCCACCTTGTCATCCCCTTTCCCCCTCTTCTTCCTCCCCTATTTCCCCCTTTCGCGCCGCTGTTCGTTTCGTCGCCGCTGTTCGTTCTCCTTCCCGGGGCCGCCATGGCTCTCCTCCCCATGCAATGCTCGCCCCTACACTCTTTCGTCGGACCCCTCTCCATCCCCTACCCTTGCTTTTCTTATCACCGGCCAACCACCTCGATACCGTCGTGTTCGAGCATTCACTTCACGGCACCGGCCCCGATGAGTGCCAAACCGCGCGTTGCATTGAATGTGTCTCGGGCGGAGCTCACTTATAAGTGGGGAACTGCTCCCCCTTTGCCCTCTGCCCTTCGCGCCACAGCCCTGTTGAACCCCCGAGCCGGTGCGTCGTTTCCGCCGCGTCCCCTATTCTTCCTTCCCTACCTCGCCCTTGTCCCGTTCGGTTTAACATCACCCCGGGAATTGACACGCAGGTCGCCCCAGCGAAGCTCTCGCCAGGTGAATCGACGCCGTGTGATCCGCCTTGCCGTTCCCTTCGACCCGGCGAGCTCAGAGGTAGCCCTTGCTCCCTCATTGGCATCCCCGAAGTGTTTGTGACCCGGCCGTGTGTTTCATCGCCGCCGCAACGCTCGCCGTCGCTATCGCCTTATACTGTCGCGCTGCTCACCCCGTCCGCCTCGCGGGCTGTTTGGACTCGCATTGTGTCCACCTCGTTGGTATCGCGCCTCCCACTCGCCCAATCGACCCGTAGTGGCCGGAGTTGCCGCCGTCGTGTGCGTCATCGCTGCCGTCGGGTTCTCCCCTGTCCTCCCCTGGTTTTCCCCCTTATACCTTCAGGGGAGACGTCGACAGGTGGGACCAGAGGAGGGTCCACCTGTCAGCTCGCCCTGCCTCGCCCTCTCCCACGCGGTGCCGAGCGCGGTTCATCACTGGGCCGTGAGCCGAGCCGGCCCACCACCGTTCAGCCCCTCCTTTTATTTTTTGTTTTATTTAGTTTCTGATTAAATCACTTCTTGGCATTAAAGTACTTGCTAAAAATAGTTAGTGCATGATAAAAATTCTGTAAAAATTTGTGAAATTATTTTATTAGTTTCTGAACCCGGGAAAATTATGTATATGCATGTCATGCTTATGGAATCCATTTTTGGTTAAATTGATAAGCCCTAGGTGCATCATTTCGTGTGCTGCAAATATTCTATAAAAATTCACGAAAAATACTTTGGAGGTTGCTGGACCTTAAAAATATTATTTGTATGCATGGCATCCATCCAGCATCTGTTTTGGATATGCAAGTAATTTTGAAATGGCATCATTTCATATGTGCATGAATCATTTGGCATAATATTTCTTTTAGATAAAAAGATGCATTACAATTGTTGCATGCTTCTTTACCTAAAAACAGCACGGCAT
>SPJY01010266.1:0-20599 GCA_005191435.1 Raddia distichophylla | reverse complement strand
TAAGCGATATTTATGCCTGATTTAAATATTGATAGTTTTGTTAGGAATAGCACTTGTATTCATCTCGAGTCCAAAGGCCAGTATATATACAGAGTACAAGGGCAAAACGGGAAGAAAGCAACAAAACCCTAATACAACAAAGGATAGGCCAGGCCCAATCGAAGCTGAAGATTGAGCTCCGTAGGAGTCTTAGCCACACGATCATCTGTGAGAGAAGCCCGATTAAGAAGATCCCCAATATACTTCTCTTGATATAGAAAAATACCCTGCGACATAGAGGTAACCTCAATACCAAGGAAATAACAAATGGGACCCAAATCAGATATGCGAAACTGCTCATTGAAACGAGCCTTGACAAAATCAATAAACTGAGAGGAGTTAGAGAGATGCATCGACGGGTGTACGCTCAGATACCAGCGCGCGCAATGTTAAAGATCATAATGCATTGCATGGCCTGGCATTGCACTAAACATGTTGATAGAGTGGAGCTGTGATTGATCAGTGTTAAAGATCGTAATGCAAGCATTGCATTGCACTAAACTTGTGTGGATGGAGTGAAGCAGTGATTGATGATTACGTTGCTGATGCTTGTGTTATGCTTAAACTCTCTCTATTATATACCTTGCTGAGTCTTGGACTCATACTTGCTTGTTTTATGTTTTTAGGTGAGCTCGATGGATCATGCTTGGGAAGGGGTGTAGCTGCTCACTTTTGCTCGCTGCACTGAGCATTGATCACATTACCATTTACCCTAGATGTTTAAAGTTTGTAATGGCATATATGGTACAATTTGTTATCTTGGTATGCCCCTAATTGCTGGGTTAGCCTCCTTTCGTCGTGTTGAAAATTTTATTGTTTGGTCTATGCCAAGTTTGTCTGTCGTGGATGTCCATATAACCAGAGGAGGTGTTGTCGAAATTTAGAATTTTTAATAGAGTTAGTAGCATCTCGGGCTCCTAGGAAGCCGGGGTGTTACAAGACCATTGCATGGGTTGTCTTTAGGGTGCTCGTGGCTCGGCTCAGCTAGATGGGGAAAACGAGCTTGAGCCGATCCTATTTTTGTGGCTCACAAAGCAGTGAGCCGAGCCTCCGCTCGTATACTGCATATGAATGGGGAAAAGGCTATGGCTCGCGGCTCAACTCGGGCTCGGATGAGTTTGGCTCAGCTCAGTGGTGTAAACAAGCTCGAGCCGAGCCCACTACTGTGGCTCGCCAAAGTAACGAGCCAAGCCTGGATCGAGCCAGGCTCGGCTCGACTCGTTTCCACCCCTTGTTGTCTCTAGTACTATCTCTAGTTGACATGGCAATGGTTACAGACAACAGTTGTCTCAACGTTGTCCATGCTCTTAAAGACAATACAACCCTTTTACACTTTATATCTTGAGACCAACCTGTCGGGGATAAAAATACGGCCCATTGCCATGGCCCACTCCCTGACGGCCCAATCGAACAGCCTACCAGGGCCCAGCTCCCTGGAAGGTTCTATCTGGCCCGTACGCATCCTGCCGAACAGCCTCTTGGCTGGCGTGGTGCGTAACGACCAAGGAATCATGTTTGAGTCCGTCTCAAACAGGAGTTCTGCACGGCTACGTGAAGACCCGGACGTGGTTTCCCGGATTGGATTAGGAGTCGTGATCCCCAAGACTTGGAGTTTACCTTATCTACCGTAGGTTGTATTTGGCATGTATGAGTTCGTTACGATCTCGTAGTTAGCCCGGCCCGATATTCCTCGGTAGGTCGGTTGCTCAACACTATATAAACTGAGCCCCTGCTTCATGTAGAGGGGCCGATCCCATACGAGGTCTTCGCATGTTTTACCGCGAAGCATCATTGTCACATACTACTCGCCGAGATCTGTTCATCTCGTCGAGGATCCTCTTGTAATTCTCTTTGATATAAAGAAAGGCTGGACGTAGGGCTATTATCTCTCTCGAGAGGCCCGAACCAGGATAAAAACCCTTGTCTCCCTGTTCGCTGTGTTCGTCTTGTTCGGCGTGTCTCCTATCTCACTCTTAAAGAACCTTAGTTGACTTGAGATCGATATCTCAACCGTCGACACAACCAGGTCCTCCTTTTAGCTAGCACACCGAGCGGTTACTCGAAAGCAAAATATTGTCATAGTTTTTAAGCAATAACATGATTTTTGAGAATGTCGTGATATTTTATATCATGAGATGTTTGATACATTGGTAGCTTGTACCATGAGAATACCATGATTTTGTCAATACCATAATATTTTTGGAGTATTAAAAATTTGATTATGATTTTCTATTCTTTGGTCATAGACTCCGAAAAACCATGCAACCAAACAGTTGATAGTTACAAGAAATATTGTGGTTTCAGTAAGGTTCGGTAAACCCATGGCATTTATAGTAATACAATTTGCAATCCATGGTAATCCAAAACCATGTGTCGATAGTTGGAAACTAGAGTTCACTAGAGTCGAGCTTACTTGTTAAAATGAGGATCAATGGCCCCCTTCCACATACTACTAGGGCATTTGTAGGACTGGAAGTTCGCAGAATCATCAGTGGCGGAGGACGGAGGACGGAAAAATTTGTTGGTATGGTGAATTTCATAGTGTAAATATGAATAGTAGTGCACAAAACCAAAGCAATTTATACGCTTACAGGAGTACTTGACATTAAATTAAATAAAAATATTACTATAAAACAAAATGGATCATGCGCCAAGCTAGTGTTGAGTGAAGATTTTGTGATGAGGTGATTTTCCAATTGATGAGAATATTTTTGTGATGAACTTTGGAATTTGGCGAGCGCCAGGCGTCGGACGTCTGGCCGGGCGCTCGCGCCGGACCAGCCCCGGCCGTTCGATCGCCGGCACCGCGCCAATCGTACGCGCTGCCGTGCGCCCGCGTCCTGCGTTCCTAGGCGACTAGCTAGCAGCAGTGCAAGCCTATGCGTTTGATTAAATTTCTAATTAAACTTCTGATTTTTGTACAAAATTCAAACGGTGTTCAAAATGCGTGGAATAAATTTCATAATTCTTCTAAAATCGAGAGCAACCCATTTTAAATACTTTTTAAATTTTTTGAATTTTTCAAATTTTTTTGATGTGAAATTAGGAGAAGGCACTTATGAAACTTACATCTATACTAGCGAAACTTGGCTGTGTGCTGATGAAACTTGGCCATGTGCTGATGAAATCTGCTGAAACTTGGATGAAACTTCGATGTAACCTGATGAAACTTGGATGAAACCTGTTGAAACTTGAATTGACCTGATGAAACATGAAGCAACTTGTACGAGACCTGTTGAAACTTGATGAAACTTGCATTAAACCTGATGAAACTTGACAGTTCGGCAAGTTTAACGAATATGAAAGCCAAGTTTTAGTAGGCGAAACCCAAGTTTTAGTGGGCGAAACCCAAGTTTCACCAGATAAGTTTAAAGAGTTATATGGCAACATATATCTTGTTTTGTTCGTAAAAATACGAGGAACACTTTGGCGCAAACGGTTTTTTGATTGGAGCACCCAGTCAAAAATTATTGTCACTGAAAGAAAAATGCTGTGGGACCCACCCTGCATGCGCACAGTGCCCCTCCCCCCGCGCGTTCCGCGCGCAGCGCGCGCACATCCGGACGCACCGGACGTGCGGGTTGTAGTGTTTCCCTTGGAATTTTAGAAAATTTTTAAAGTGAAATTGATGATTTTTGATTGATATATATAATATTTGTGATTTATTGGACAAACATTGGACTAATAATTTTATGGGATTTTTAGTAATTATTTAAATATATTTTTGTAGTAAAAGATAGAAAGAAAAAGGAGAAGAAAAAGAAAAAGGTGTACGTGAGTGCATGCGAGAGTACGTGGTTGCTTCTGCGTGCGTGGCCGCGTGTGTGCAGGCTATGTGCAGGCTGGTGGGCTGGTGGCGTGGTGAAGCCAGAAGAGGCCCAACTGCAGCCACAGCAGACGAGAACTAAGCACTGAGCAGGCCTAGCAACAGCTAACTAGGTAATTCTCGTGACCGCGTGGCACGACGCCACCTGCTAGCTTGGGCCATATCTTGCCATAATGGGCCCTCCGCCCCTGAGATTCATCAAACAAACATTCAACAATCTTCTACCCTGATTTGGGTCTCCCACCCTCGAGATAATAATCCTACATCCAGCCTTACATTATCATAAAAAGATGGGGTACAAAGGAGGGCCAACCGAGCAGGAGAGAGCCCGCTCGAGTAGCCGTGTGTTTATAAAGGTATTGTGTGTGAGAGCTTGTCTAAACCGCCCAAGAGAGAGAGAGAGATCTCGGCGCCCTTTTATACTAGTGGGAGGTAGATTTCCTTCTCATACAAGATACAATTTTCTGGTGAGCGACGGATAACTTTATGCTTTCAACTTTTCTCGACTTTGGCACCCCCCGGTTAGGAGGCGCGTAGTAATCGAACCCGCCCGTAGTGCCCTGTCCTATCACCACGTGACCACCCATGGAATGAAGGCGTCCCGCACAAGAAACATGGAGGGGTCGACCCTAGGCCATCAATGACATGTTAGGTCGATGATGCTAAGGTGGCATCACCCAATCCTTGATACCATTATTTTAAAATACCATGCTATCAAACATATCGACTTAGAAAATCATTCCCTTCTCCCAGGGGCGGACGCAGCAAAAAATAATAGGAGGGGCTAAAGTTTTAACTCAAGGCCTAAGCGTGAAGTTTAGCCCCTTCTTTCTTTCTATTTTACACTAAAAATTATGGGTGGGTCTAAGGTGGGGCTCCACTGTCATAGACAGTGTAGGTGGGGCTGGAGCCCCACCAGACCCACCGCTGTGTCCGCCCCTGCCTTCTCCAATAGACTCAATATCACTCAACATCTTCAATCTCGTATAATTTTTCATTTCTTTGTATTGCCATCAACAACCATGAACTTTCACCATTTTTTAAATGTATAGTACAAGACAAGCCGGAGGAATTATTCCATCGGCTATGCTACATGCAATATAGCGGCGACACCAGTGAGGAATTGTGAGTTGTGACACGTTGTTATCTACTGCTTTATTAAGTAAGGTTGACATGATTTTTGAAACAAGTTCTTATTTGAGATGATATTTGGTGTAGGTGTGATGCACAAAACTTTATTGGCCTATATTTATGTAATTTCAAAAATTGTTAGTAATATTTATGGTATATTATTGAGTAATTTTACAAATAACCTTTTCAGTATAGCCTTATATTTGGAGCTCAAATTGTCATTGATGGTGTGGTGGGCACCGAGTAGGCGAGGTGATCGGTTTTAGGCTCTGTTCTTTTTTACCATAACAATTTAACGGCCTAACAGCTTAATGACTTATCTACATTTTGAAAAGACATATGCTTTGGATTTTTTAGTTCTTTTTTATGTCTGGAAGGTGGGTCGTAACGCTTTAAAAAGCAAGTCAAATGAAATGGATTTGAATATTGATACCACCCTAAAAATCTAAATTCAATCATTTCAACCGTTGAACTGTTCAAATCATCTCAAAAATAACATAATCTTAGACGGCGTGGTTGGTATCATAGTGTTTGTGACACGTGTGACTAGTACTCTGCATCGGATTGTTTTTTCTACCCCTTGATTCAGGAAAAAAAAAATCAACGGTTAATCTAAGTTGACCGACCAATAGTAGTCAGCCCCTTATTAATGATCTTTTCTATAATTTTTTATTACCAAGTATAAATAAGTAAATACAATTCTTTTATGAGAGAAAGTAAATAGTACTCCAACCAGCAGCTCGCTTCACTTGTGCCGTTGCTTTACGCTGCATTATTCGTCCGCTCAGGAGTTCAACCAGCAGCTCTCTCGAACTAGTAGATTATTTACATATCAGACGATTCTTTGGCGTCGAAGAGCATCCAGATCTCGTTGACCCTGCCGGTGAACTCGAACGGCGAGTTGTACTGCGCCACCGTGTAGGCGGACGCCGGGTCGGCGCTGCGTGCCTCGGACACGGCGGCGGCCCACCTGGTGCCCTGCAGGCTGGCGTCGAGCAGCGCGGCCTGCACGCCGACGTCGACGTCGGTGACGAAGCCGCCGAAGCGGCGCACCGCGGCGTACCTGGCCCCGGCCCACCGCTGCAGGTGCAGGCCCTCCGCCGGCGGCGGGTCCGGCTGGTTCTTCGCCGGCACGTAGAAGCTGACGACGAAGGAGGAGGCGCAGAAAGGCCCGTCGCTGGGCGCCACCTGCGTCAGCACCGGCGCCGTCATCTCGATCGTCGCGTTGTACGCGTTCTCCCCCTGGATGTAGTTGAATAGCCTGGCCCATTAACAACAAGTTTAGCCCGGCCCATCTAATCTCTCTTTCCGAGCCCATTTCTCCCCCATCCACTCCACGGTGATCTGACTTCTGAGGCGGAGCAGAGGAAGGGGAAGGCGAGGGTGAAGATGAAGCTTACCGGAGGAAGCCGGTGCGGGTGGCGGCGTGGAAGGAGATGTCCTCGATGGGGGCGGTGGACATCCACACGGCGTCCTTGTACCGCCGGATCTCGAACCCATTGGCGCCGTCCACCACCTCGTACGCCGGGCACTCGATGCGCTCGCACGTCGGCGGCACGGCCGCGGCGGCGGCGGCGGCGAGCAGGACCGCGCCGGTGAGCATGAGGAGCGCGCCGCCCAGCCGCGCCATGCCTCTTCCGCTGGCAGTGGCAATGTGCAGCGGCGCAGCGCGGAGTGGGATCGCGGGGGCTCGCGCGTGCGGGTGTGCGGCCGGGAATGGATTGGGTCGTGTCGGGTCGGGACGTGTGGCATAAATAGCCTCGTGCTGGCGCGGCTTAGGGTGGCTGCGGCGCGGGTGCCTCCACGTCGATTCCATTCGAGCACTTGGCCGTCGTCGTTCCCGTGCGGGGGATGGAGACCGAGGAGTGGGGTGGAAGCAAGCAGATTAGCAGACGCGCGTAGGAAGTAGAAGCGTCGTTTGTTTGGTTGCTTCGGGATTTTCGTTTTGGTTGGCAAAAACTAATCTTCTTTAAAAGTCATATTAAAAGACTAAGTAAATTATTTTTTAAAAAAAAATTCAAGATCTTCGATAAAAAAAAACACTATAAAGTTCTAAAACAATATTTTCCAAAAATTATAATAAATCATCCGTATAAAAATAACAAAAAAATGCAAACCCAACAAAAACCAAAACTAAACTAAAACATAAATCAAAGAGAGCCTCAACTGTTAGAAATGGAACTAAGAGTATCCTTTGCAAATGGGTGATTTCTGCTTAGAGCATCTTCACCCTAAAGCTCTTCTATTCATTGAATACTTATTTATAAAAATTCTTCGCACTTTACGCTACGCTCTAAAAGATTCTTTCTTTCCTGTAAACACTTTATCTCTATACGTTTTGTTTTATAGTTTTTCTGCGGATTCTCCTACAACAGCTCACTCTCAATAAGATTAATGGGATTATTCTTAGTTCACGTTAGGCCCACATCAAATCCTTTAATTGCTGAAGTACATACTTTTTTCTCTCTGAAATCTGGCACATGTAATTGCAATAATCTGAAGACAAATTGATAAACCAAATCTGGTAATTAAATATAGATCAATTTTATCTAGGATCTGGTAGCCATCGGCTTCATAGTCTGCATACTTGTATGTTTGTCAGGTCTCCTGGAGTTAGCTCAGGTTACATTATCAAGCCTGCTGTTTGGGAGAATTTTGTTCATAAAACTTTGTACTGCCTTATCAAGTTGAGAGATAATTTTATTAAGGCATTTTCTAGCTTAAATTAAAATTAAAAGCTAACTCTAAAAAATTATTATTGTTCTACAAGCTAAATGGTATAGTAGTTTGTAGTTATTTTTGTGAGGTTTTAAATAGTTTTTCTCAAAGTTGTGGATCAAACTTGAGGAGAAATACTCCGAGGTGGAGAATGGGAATGAGTCTTACTCATATCACTGCCAACTACTCGAAATACAAGATGGCCGTGGGACAATCAATCATGGTACAGTTCCATAAACTGGTACTCTACGTACGTGATTTAAATCACTATGATTCTCTCCTACCAGTTTTCAAGTCCATGCTATTTTTTTTGGCCAAGCTGCCGCCTTAGTGGCATGATTTGTGATCGTGGGCAAAACTAAAAATTAAATTTCAAAATTAAAATTTTCAAATTTAAAATTTGAAGAATCCCAATCTCCGGTATGGGAGATCGACTAATTCAAATTTTGAATGTCTTGGTCTAAAAGTCAAATTCAAAAGGTGGAAATCAAATTTTAAGACCAAAATTTTCAAATTCAAATTTTGAAAAAACCCAATCTCCGGTATGAGAGATCAACGAATTCACAATCCTTTTTGCGTGGATCATCTTTTATGAAAATCAACTATTTAGATTAGCCAAATGATCTAATCCCCAGAAGGAGTTCACTGTCTCACCGGTGTTTGGTAAAGTTTTGTGTGGTAAAGTTTTCCAGAGGAGCCGCTACAAATGCTCCAAGCTCTATCTCATGACATTAAATTATATAATTATCTGAAATTAGACCGTTTCAACTAGGGGTTTAAAAACTCGAAACTGATAATCGGAGATTGAGCTTATCTTGGGACTTAAAAGATTTAAAGAAATGTCATCAACAAATTAAAACATTTAGAAAGAGAAACAAATAATAATTTAAGAACAAAAACCCGCACAAAATGCACAAAATGCCGTCTCTTCTTGCCGACGAAAGAGTGGCAAAGGGCAAATATTGCCTGTAGCTTTCAGAATTCCGACTCGATATAAACAACTCATGCACGAGGCACCTAGACCACCTCAGTAACTTCGGCGTCATTGGTGCTTACTGCTTAGACCGGGATTGAAATGCAGTTAAACCTATCGACATCGACCGTTCTGGTTGCGAAGCAAAGAGTGCATGCATCAATCATCAATGCTGTATACCACCACAGACATCAATGCAAGAATACGGAATACCACAAACGTTTCGTTCTCTGTATGAGTCTGTAGGTTCCTCGTGTTCATGTGGAGCAAAAGGACATGTTTCATATTGTCTTCTTCGGCCATAGCTTGTCCGTATCAACGATTCTGACATCTATGAGAGTGTGATGCAGTCATCTACTCCTCGTGAAATCACCGCGAAAAGGTTCACGCGAATCGGTCCCCGTTTGATACGTAGAATCCCAAATAAAAATTACGCGAAACAGAGAGTATACAGCACTCGGTAGAAACACCGGAGCAGAACAATACAAGGGCCGTTATTTAGAACAGTAGTAGTTAATAAAGCTAGCATTTAGCCTCCTCCTCACTTGTTGGCTTTACCGTTCACGGCGGCCGCCTCCTTGCCGCCGTTGGCTGCGGCGGCGCCAGGGGCGGGGATCTTGGCTTTGCCGGCAGCGGCGGCGGCGGCGTCGTCGTTGGCGAAGGCGGAGGCGGGGTAGGTCCGGCCGAGGCCAGTGGGGGTCTTGAAGGTGATCTTGGAGGGGTTGTCCTTCTCGAGGAACATGTCGGAGAGGGAGACCCAGATGAGGAGCTCCTTGGTCTTGACGCCGGTCATGCGCTTCATGCGGCGGTCCTCGACGAAGGCGGTGACCTCGGCGGCGTAGGAGACCTGCCTCCCGATCTGCTTGAAGGTGTGCGTGATGGCCTTCTTCTGGCGCAGCCACACGAAGCCGGTGGCGCGGTTGTACCCGACCTCCTCCATCTCCGCCAGCGGCAGCAGGCCCAGCGGCAGGCGCGTCTCCGCCAGCAGCTCCACCGACTTCTCCGCGCACAGCGCTGCGCCGCGGTACACCTCCGCGCCCTCCCGGTGCGCCTCGATCGCCTGCGACCCCATCACGTACGGGCTCACGGCTGCGCCGCCGGCGCGCGTCGGGGTTCCTCGCGGATTCGCACGGGGAGAAGGGGAATGGCGGCCGGTGCCGTGGCGGTGGTGCGATCGGGAGGAGCGGGAGGGGCGGGATTTATAGGGGGAGGAATGGCGGAGGGTTCGGGAATCGGGATTGGATTGGTGGCGTTGGGAGATTGATGCTTGGGGTTCTGGGTCGGGGAGGAGGAGGAGGACGGTTGGAGCAGTGGATTTATTGTGATTGGTTCATTTATGAGTCGGCGACCAGGTGGGACACGGTGGGGCCGAGCCGGGCTGCGATGGCTGCTGTTTTGGGCTTGGGCTTCGCGGCCTCTTAAGCCATTGTTTTCGGCGTATCGTACGTTGTATATTACTGTAGCAAATTTTGTTATTTTTATATAACCTATATGCTCTAATAATTTGTAACGATATTTTTGTGGTTTTTAGTTGTTCATTCAAAGATCATAAAATATTTTTATTTTTTTTTATAATCTTTAGAGCTCTTTTTGAGCGCTCTCAAATTTGCTACAATAATACGCCAACACAACGATACACTGAAAAGAACAAGTGTGGGCATGCTAGAGTGTCCATACCCACGGCATACACCAGCACGCGCATCTAATTTTTTTGGAGATATCCATAAAAAATAATTCATCTGATTAACGACAGCTCCACAACTTGAATAAATATGGTGCTACACTTCCGTTGTACCGAGTGAAAGCAAGTGCTTTGAAGAACAACTCGTCGGCTGTTTTGTTGATGTCAGGTTATAAATCCAAAAGCTGAGTTTCATGAACATGCATAAAAGGCACTACTACGGAACGGCCCTTCCATCCCGGCACATCAGTCTAGGTTACCATCAAACCGGGACTGAGGTTAACTTCAGTCCCGGTTCAATGGTAGGGAGGCAGCAGGCCAGTTTTCAGGCCCGGTTGGTGCCAGCAACCGGGACCAATAGGTCGATTCGCGCGTGAGGTGGCAGGTGGGGAGTACCCAACCGGGACTAACACCGGGCTTCGATAATTGGCGCCATTTCTCCTGTCACAAAAGGCCCGGTTGGTGTTACAACCCGGGACTGATATTTGGCTATTAGTCCCGGTTGGTGTTACAAACCGGGACTAATACTGGGCTCCGATAATTGGAGCCATTTCTCCTCCGGTAACAAAAAGTCACTGCGTCGTCTTCTCGTCGCCGCACTTGCTGAGGGAGCTCGCACGCGCTTGTGAGGAAGGAGCGGAGACCGGAGCTGAGGAGCAAGGAGCTGCTGAGGCGAGAGCAAGGAGGAGTGGGGGGAGCCGAATCCATGAATTTGGCTTTCTTGACCCATTGGTCATTAACGAGTACATGGCTAACCTAAGCCCACAACCAACAGAGACCACCATTTACGAAGGGCTAATGGCACAACGACACAAAAGATATATATTTCTACCCTACGAATTTAAGTACGTGTTTTCGTACCGCCTTATTTTAATTCCTTTTGTTAACACTGTTGGAACTAATTAGTAAACCGCGTTGACATATATATGTGCAGATTTCACTGGATCCTTTTTATTATAGAGGTAAATCATAGCAAGATCACGGTCATGGACTCGAAAAGGGGACCAGTTGAAAATTACAAAGACTTCCTCGCCATGCTCAACCGGTACATTGCTCTTCCATTCATATCTTACTATTTCTGTTTCTCCATATCAAACAAACTCAATTATATATAACTTGTAATCAAATGTGCAGTGCCTTCGCAACGTTCCGCAAGAATACCGTGGGAACATTCAAGACACGTTTCGACTTGTACATCGCTAAACATGTATGTATATCATATTAGAGTATTTTGTTAGTTAACGTAATTTCCATGATCTATTTCACGATTTCAACTCTTCGACCACAGGTCTTGTATCAACCACCTGCAAACAATTTATGTGGATACTATGTGTGCGAGATGATGCACAACTTCATCGGGGGCACCGCTGAGTATACAAGAAAAAATGCAGGGTTTGGGGTGAGTAATATATAATTACTACCTTAATAACGCCTAGGTAGCTTCTGCAAACATTTTCTATAGTTTGATAGATTGATAAGTTAATCCCCTATTTAATGATAGATTCCCCTAAAGTTGGCAAAAAAAGGTTTGGAAAAAGGTCCGGAACTATCGCCGGTGCGTGTCAAAGCAATTCAAGAGCAAATCGCCGGCTTCCTTTTAGATGAGGTCATAAATCCGATGGGCGAGCATCACCACCCTATACTTAATAAGATTCCAGAGCCTTCAAAAAATACTAGCCAACCGTCGAGGAGCGATGCACGTAAAAGATCCCGATAAAAAGTGTATGTGCACTGTGTACATTGTATGATACTTATGTCTAGCTAGCTACCTAATACATATTTGTTGTTTAACAAAGGAGCAGAATGAAGATTTCATGGCGTGGAGTCCTGGAGTCTTTGGGCCTGGAAGGTTATCTTTTGAGAACTGCCCTTCCCCTGCTTATGTTCTTGACGACATCGACAAGATAGAAGGTAAAGATCAAATTTATATATCCGTTATGTTGTGGGCTTCGTGGTGTTATTCCCGTTCCGGCAAATTTTAAATACTAGCATGTTGCTATTTCTACTGTTTTTGATAAATAATAGTGTTTAATTTGGATTGTAGGAGGAGGCTGCTAGGGTCAACGCTCAACTGGGGAGACGATCAATGTGGCGGGCCTCGACGCCGAGAACGTAGCATGAGCTCTGGCTGTTCCCTGTGCAGATTGCTCTGGCGATGCTCATCTTGTATTCTACTCTTGGTCTCGCAGCATTTGCTGCCCTTGCTGCCACTGTCTTGACATTTGGTGAGGATTGAGCTTAAGTACCAAGAGAAGACGATGGGTGCCAACTGCCAAGGATGCTAGAATGAGGGCCATGCTCAATATATCCTCCGCTATGCTCATATCTGTCTTCTTAATTTGCTGGCCCTGCTTTTGTTGCCATGGTCATGTTTGGGACCTGTTTGTTTCTAGCCATTTCAGGAAGGGAAACACCGAAACACTACCTGATGTTGCCAAATTGGGAGAAAGTGTAATATTTGTAAAACATGTTTGTAAACTCTGAATATTTGTAATCGCACAGTATGGCCGGATGATTTCCTTACCATGCCCAGAGCCGGTCTGACGTAATACATATTTGTAATATTTAATGCTATTTCTGCTAATTGTGTTAAATGTGGTTTAATTAGTGACTAAATAAGCATAACATTCAAAAAATACCGCTCAGTCCCGGTTGGAACAACCAACCGGGACCAATAGTGTCACCAGAGACACCCGTTGCGGCCACGTGTGAGCATCTCAGTCCCGGTTGGTACTTAAAACCGGGACTAATACAAACCTCACTCCCGGTTGGGGAAACCAACCGGGACCAGTAGTGTCCCCAGCAGTTAATTCTGATCGCCACGTGCGCACATGTTAGTCCCGGTTGGTAGGTAAAACCGGGACTTACAGCGCATCTGTCGCTCCAGGTGTCTTCGAGCCGGCCTATCGAGAAGAGATTTAGTCCCGGTTCCTGTAACCTGGACTGATGGCCAGCAGGCATCAGTCTCCAAGGGCTGTCCCGGTTCAGAAACCGGGACTGAAGGCTGTTGCGAACCGGGACTGAACGCCCGTTCCGTAGTAGTGAGGCAGAGCCAGTGAGCTAACTGGTTCATCTGCGGCTATTAAGAGCGACGCACAAAAAGCGGATGAACTGAAAAGATAAAATAACTAATTGTTATATGATTTTTTTGTAGACTTCAAATGCTCGCGATCGATCATGCATATTTTGTAATTAGTATGTTATGTAAATGATGTGAAAAAAATAATAAGGCTTTATATTGTGAATTAATGAAGTTGTAAATCTATCTATCATAAAATTGTTAATTAATAAAGTTATGTGAATCATCAGTTAATTGTGATTGATGTAACTATACGCACGTGATAATAAAGTCCTCTTGTGCTGTATAGAGAACAACACTTCACTACCGATGGTCAGAGACACTAGCCGATAGCTGTGCTTCCCTAAGAATCTGTGACCACATATAGTCACTAACCGAGAGTGATATTGGGTGAACCGGTAGTCATACACAAAAACGGTAGAAAGAGACATTTGGAACTGGTAGTGGTATGCATATCTGTAGCCGTGACTACCTGTTTTCAGTGCAAGGATCCATGGTGTAACTGACACGCATAAAATGCAGTATTTGCACTTCAAGTATCAACAGCTCAACATGCATTCATTTCCATCTTGACTCTAAGACCATTCCAACATTTTTTTTCTTCATTTCATTATTTCCCTTCATTTTTCATCATCTCCAATGACATATGCTCAAAGGAATTTATGAAGAAAACAAAAAATAAATTTTATTATGAAGGAATGCATGATTTTTTTCTAAAAAAATTGTGAAGAGAATTTGTTGAAGAATCTAAAAAACAGAATCCATTGGAGAAAAAGAAAACGGCCGCTCACTGGCAGTCGCTTGAGCGACAATTCACTCGCCCAGGCGACTGCCTCCCCTACCTCTGGCGTAGGCAATTTGGGGGGAGGGGGCACCGTGAGGGGGAGAGAGGGAGAAGGGGGATCACCTGCGACCGTCGCATCTTCCTCCTCGTCGGCGACCGTCGCGCCGCCTTTTTCATTGTCGACCCCGGCGACCGCTGCCACCGTAGCCACCATGAGATTTTGGGTTAGGGTTAAGGTTCGGGCCGGGTTGGGGGTGGGTTTCTCCGTGCCGCCGGGCTTAGAGGGATGGCCGGGGGAGGCGGCGGCCTGGCGGTTGGTTGTGGATGGAGTGAGGGCGGCGGCGCCGCCGCCGGAGCCGTGGGAGGGGGGTGAAGGCGGTTGGGACGGCGGTGGCGGGGGTGAAGGCATCGGCCGTGTTAGGGTGGGCGGGGTGGCACGGCGGCGGTAGGGAGTTGGGGGCGGCGCGGGTGGAGGAGGAGGGGCTTGAGCGTGACCGAGAGAGAGAGAGAGAGAGAGACGAGGGGAGGGAGGGGCCACCGGGCCGAGGGGGAGAAAAGAGAGAGGGAGGGGAGATCTGGGGATCAACGGCCCAGAAAATCGTTTGGGCATCCCAATAGGGACCCAGGCGACTGTGAGGAAGTCAATCCCAAAAAAAAATAGCATCCCAAGAAATGGTTTTTGAAGATATGGTCTAAGCTCGCTCGTGTCTGCCTCGAGGCCGAACTCACCGGCTCCACTCATGTGACATGCGTGGCTCCTGGCTGCATCATGCAGCATTACATGCAGTATCAGCGTCGTTGTTTTTCATATCGTGTTCTGCTGTGTCGATGTAGACGTATAGATCGACGCGCGTTTGCTTCCGGTGGCGCGTACGTGCAGCATGCATCGATCGGCCTCGCGTTAATAATGCCGGACGCATACTGATACCCAACGCCCATCGGCCTCGCGTTGACAGCGCGACGAAGCTAGCCGGTGCCGCGCGTGGCGCGCGTTAATACTGCGAACAGATATCGTTGCATGCAGCCGCTGCCGCTGGGGGCCATCTGTCCGGTGTCACCGTGTCAGCGAGGACAGGAGAATTCATGGCGGCCGTCGGCGCCATGGATGGCCAGTCAAACCCTAACGGTTCGCGCACTCGCATCTTTTGATTGCTTGTTTGATTGATTCTTGCATTCCCATCGATCCGTGCAGCGGCTGCGCTCACTGTTGCTACACATGGGCGAATGCGGTTGGAATACGGACGGATTCTCTCTTTTTCGTCCAACCTAAACTGCTTGTGGAGCGACCGTGGCAGTTGAGAGCTGAGACAACCAATTAAAGGCAGAGTGCATGCAGAGGAAACTTTGTATTTTTGCCCTTGCTTCCTGCTCTTGTGATCTTCTCCCCTACGTTAAAGTAAATAGTGCTCCTCGTTTTTATGGAATCCACTGATACACATGTTTATTACTGGCCACGTTTTTATATAAATTCTGAACACTATATTTTAACAGTAGGATTGAAATAAAATATAAAAAATAGAAGTTATATAAAGAAATAGGATAATGATTGAAAAACAGATGAATAAATATAAAAAATAGAAATTATATAAAAATAGGATAATGATTGAAAAGTAGATGAATAATATTTGAGGTGTTTGCTGGGATGTGGCTAAGAACAAACATGCCCCAATAACACACCCCTCTCACGGTTGAGGCAGCGTCGCATTCGCTTTGTCGTTACCATGACTCACCACCATGGCTCCCTTGCCACAGTCTTCCTCTTAAGCCTAGGTGCAATGAATCCCAGGCGTAACCCAACGGAAGTGACATCTGCTCACAAGAAGAAGAAGGAGGTTGTATCTAGGAATAGCCAATTTAGCGCCAATATAACCAAATCACAAAGGGTTACCAAGGAGCATATAATAAAACAACTTATGTTTATTTGTACATTTGTGCGAATAAAATTATTAGTGTGGGTTATTAGCCGAGCACACAGGAAAATCCTATATGTCGCTTGTTTATTTACGAATCAATATGCATAGATGCCAACATTAATTATATCTACCGGTGGTGGCGGAAGCGGAGACACGGGAGGGGAGAATGGATATGAGGGTTGGGGGAGGGGTGGCAAGAGGTAACGTGGTGCAGTCACCGACCGTGGCGGTGGCATGCAGGGAGCTGACTAGGGGTCGAGGTGGAGAAGGGACTGAGCTGGGTGGGAGCGAAGCTATCAAGCTGCAAACTAAGTGAGACGCCACGGGGCGGTGCGTTCGACGTTCCGTGATTCGACGGTCGGCAGCCTATGACGATATCAAGGAGGAAGCTAAGGTTGGTGTTGGGGCTAGAGGCGGAGGGAACTCTCGATAGGGAGCGATGCGTTGAGGGAGCACACATGCGTGAGGAACTATGGGGGCGAGGATGCAAGGGGACCATGGGAGTGGAACACCTAGTGATGTTTACCATCAGATGCACGATGGACGAACAAGATGAGCCTGACATACTACCATATCACTACTACATGCATTTAAATGAGTAGAGATGTGCTAGCGTGGAGTAGCACACAACACTATTTAAGCTGGCTGTTAGTATTTACGCCAATGCAAGATCACGAACGACACCAGGAGACACGATGTTTGGCATAAAACCTTACACTGGTGTTTCGCACCTATAGTCAGGTGGAGGGTGGACCCTTGTCCCAACCCGTCCATTATCTCTCACACAAAATTATTAGAGCATCACCAATGGGATCTAAGTTAGGACGATCTAGTACTATATCAAACAAAATAGAAGAGATAGAAATAGAGATAAATAGTGGCTAAATAATGTTGGATCAATCTAAGTAAGGTCTGCACTAATGATGTCCTTTGCCCGACTTCCTCGATGTAGTGTTTTGGGCGATATGTGTGAACATGTGATTAGCATTGCTAAATGGTAGGGAATGGGATCCTCTAACTTACCGTCCTCTGCAATTGTGTCACTGACACACAGTGCCCACATGTCAATGATCCAATGCCCTCCGTAGCAAGTCACACCTGCTTCTAGATTCCAACGACGGGCTAGCCGTTCGCTTGCTTTGTTGTCATTTGTCGATGTTGTGATGTGCCGGTTCCTATTTTTAGTTTTTTAGGGCGTGTTTGGTTGGGTGGCTCGTACGAGCCTGGCCCACCAATGTTTGATTGCCTGGAGACCTCCCTGAGCCAGGCTGCACTCATGCAATATATTTCACTGTTGCAGCCTGGCTGTCCTCATACGCCCAAATCGGTCGTTTCTTCGGATGCAACCTAGAATAGTGCACACACGAGTACACGATCTAGGCGGGGGAGGTTTCTGTGGTGCAGTGCTCGCCAAACATTTGCTCTGCTCGGCTAGGCTCTGGTTGGCATGCACGTCGTGTCCAGGCTACGCTCCTACCCCAACCAAACAGCCCCTTAAAGTTCAAGCGATGAAGCATTTAAACGCGATTTCTTGTAAAGTGAGCCTTTCCCTCTTCCTTTCGTGGTTGAAGTGGCTGGAACCTTTAAAGCAGGAAGTGGAGAAAGAAAAGAGAGAAGATGAAAAATATCGGTTTGATAAGACCCAAGTGACAGAGGAACAATAATTGGGAGAAACAAGAAACTGTGGGTGTGTTTGGTTCGCGGGACTGGATAGCCATACCAATTCAATGGTCATGCCAATATATGGCATGCCAATTTTTTGGTAAAAATTAAGGTGTTTGGTTCGTAGCCAAATACCAATGAAAATCTACAAATCTAAAAAAAATCTAAAAAATAAAAAAGTATTTAAAATGGGTTGCTTATGATTTTAGATGAATTATAAAATTTGTTTCATACGATTTGGACTCCGCATGAATTTTACATAAAATTGTGAAGCTTTGAAATGAACTGCACACTTTAGGACAGCTAACAACGCATGTGGGCAGCCAATCAGAAGGCCATGCAAGCGGGCCCTCGTCATTTTTCCTAGGGTCGCAGCCACGCCAATGCTCGATTTCTGGGTGTGTTTGGTTTGCTACCTTCACTTACCATGTCAAAATTTTGGTGTGCCTTGGAAATTGGCGGTAGTTTGGTTTGTTGCCAACTATTGGCGAGCCAACGAAATTTTTCAACGTGGACGAGCTTGTTGGCGCTGGCGAAGAAATCGTCCGCCAATGCTTTGGAGCGGCGGCGACGTTAGGAAAAATGACGAGGGCCCACTTGCATGGCCTTCTGATTGGCTGCCCACATGCGTTTTACGCTTTCTTTGATTGTGGAAATTTGATTCTTTCATATTAAAAAAATACTCGCACATCCATGTAAAAGATGACATCAATATTGTTGTACATGTACATCAAAACGATGGCGAGTTTCAATAAAAAATCATCCATGCACAAGGAGTTTTCTCTTTGGCATTTTTGCAGTGCAATTCGATTCTTATGTATTGAAAAAATAATTATATATCGACATCAATATTTTTGTGTATATATGTACATCAAAATGGTAGTGAGCTTGTACCGAAAATCATCCCTGCACAAGGAGTTCTCTTAGGCCATTTTTTCGGTCTGCCAATATTATTTTCTCACTTTCTTTGATCGTGGAAAATTGATTCTTTTGTATTGGAAAAATTATACATCTGTGTAATAGGTGATATCGATATTTCTGCACATGTGCATCAAAATGTTAGTGAGTTTATATGAATTTTCTTTTGATCATAGGATGCATCACACCGAGTTGAACCGTCCATGCATGCAGATATTAGTTAGGTCTGTTATTTGTTGTTTACTCGATCAACTTTAATTTTTTAGGGATCACTATAATATATTTTATTTTGGTGATCTTATATTATTTCTAATTCCATGTTTTATTTTCTTATCGCTCTGATTTAATACTCCCTATTGACTAGAGTTCGAGATGGATCGGTTCGGGGCGGGTCACGCCTTGCCCAGCCCCCACCTGGCCTCAATCGGGCACTAGTCGCCCCATCGCTAGATCCAGATCCACCGCGTCGCCCCTGCCGCCCCGTTGCTGGCCTCCTTCACGCGCGCAGTCGCCGGCCTCCTCCACCACGGAGAGAATCAGAGGGGAAAAGTGTGATGCTCTATCAGGCTTTAGGCCCAGCCTAGCCGAGGGCTTAAATGCCGTGGGTGGGGAGATCGATCTCCCCAGCCCACAGCCGTTGCCGCCGCCGCCTCATATGCACACGAGCACTGCGCGCCACCGTCATCTCTGTACAAGCCGCCGCCGCTCGTGGTCGACCGCGCCGTCGGCGACGCTCATGTTCAGCCGCCGCCGTCGCGCTCGTCGTCGCTGTTGACCAGCACCATCATTGCCGAACCCAATCGTGGTACGCATCAAAGCACATGTTCTTTCCCTGCTGTGCTTGTTGGAGGTCGGTAGATTGCGACAAGGAGCCGGCTAGAAGAGGAAGAAGAGGCCGGCCATGTGCAGGAGAAAGAAAGGAAAAGGAAAAGAAAAAGGGAGGAGTTAAGGTTTGGGGATTCCATCTCTAGATAACTCAATTGATGACCAATTTATGTAATTTGATGCTCTATATGATGTTTGGGATAGGATTCAGGGGTGGATTTGCAACTCTATGCCTCAATTGGTTTGTTGTTTATAGGAATCACTTTGTGCAGTAGTTTGTACTGCAAAACTGGGGGGTTTGCATCGAGAATTGTGTCTCGCTGATGTTAAGAAAAAGTTAGCCTATGTTCTTAGCTTTCCAACGCATCCAAGAATGCATGATTTGGCCTAGCGGTTTGGGAGATATGACCGTTTTCGTGCTGCCGTCCAGTGTAGGCCGCGACAAGGTTGCTTATTAAGTTTTTTGGCATGTTGAACTAGATACTGAAATTTCATATGGATAATGATATATGGTTAGTAAAGTAGACTTTTGGTATAGAGAATTAAAAGCTAAGCTAGTTGTATTAGTTTTCTCATGATGTTGGATATCAATGGACCTCCGGTGCATTTTACTCATTAAAAATCAAGCTAGTTGTATTAGTTTTCTCATTATGTTGGATATCGGTGCTAGTTTGGTTGAATGGTATGGCTCTTGCAGGTGGCTTTCTTTTGGGGTCGGCGTCGTCGTTCCTTCCCTCCGTCTTGTTAGGTAAAAGAGGCAAGTATATGATGTGATGTGTGTGCACATGACTGGTTGAATGCTATGATGTGTGAATCACTATATGTTTAATCCATTATCAAATTACAATGAACTGATGAGATGAACGGTAAAATAGGCCTCCTCTTTACTTATATGCATATGCATCCTAGGCATTAGAATTGCATGGAGAAGGATGATGTCATGAAGCCCTACCTCGGTAGGCATCCCCACGGGATGGCGGGGTAGACTGCTTCGACGGTCAACCTCCATGGCATGGAGTGTAGAGTGTGATACCGACGGGTGTACACTCA
>SPJY01010250.1:1781889-1829386 GCA_005191435.1 Raddia distichophylla | reverse complement strand
TAGTGTTTAACCAAAAACACCATCACAAGGCATACGTCTCACAAGGGCACATTTTATAGTGAATCCCAATGCAATCCTAACATCTAGTCAAAGGATAGGCTAAGGAACAGTAAAGGGTTTATCAAATGAGGTCTAGTCATGCTAGTAAATGACTAATATGAATAAGGCACACACGCTATTCTAATATGCATGCAAGGGTGAATCACAAAAAGTAAAGACGATTAAGCCCCCTCCGTCCAAAGGCTGATGCCCTAAGTCATAGCCAAGAGGGCACCTACTTTTAGACGGACGGGGTTAGTAAAACATAGGACAGAAATATGCAAACAGCTAGTGCTTGCCTGGTAGCGATCGGCCTCGCAAGGAATCGTTGACGTTAATGATCAACCTTGCCCACGGCGGCGTCTCGGTCCAAATTCCCCGCCTCCATGTCTTCCCGGGAGGTTGTCGGCATCCCCGGCTCCAGCGTCTTCGGTGGCATCTCGGTCCAAAGTCTGAGTCTTGACGATGCTTTGCGAATCCGTTAGGGTTCACGACTCTGGCACCATCGACGGCGACACCCTTGTGCATCTCGGGGTCTCGACAATTTTCTAGGGGTTTATCAACACTCACGACCCCGGTAAAAATATCGAAACGGCCTATACGCAAACCGAGGCAACGACAAATAAGCAGCAACATAGAAACATCGTAAAATCTAAATACAGTAGGTAGTATAGAATATTACGAGACTAGGAAAATTAGTTTGGAGCGAATCGGGCTTACGGTTGGAGAAACAAAATGGCAAAGGCGCACTGTTCATGGTGAACTTCCCAGCCGTAGCATCAAATGGGGGTAAAATCCCCAATTTCCCGTCTCATCCTCTCAGCCACACACACATTGGAGAGAGGAGAGAGAGAGAGGAGGCCACAGTCAGCGGAGAGGGGCACAACGGTGACTCAGCTTGACTCCAGCGAGGCGGCGGCCTCTGGTGAGGCAAGGCTGGCGGCGCGGCCAGGGCGGCTTGGGTGGTGGCTCTCCGGCGAGGACGGCGCCTAGGCGGCGGCATCGGGTGCAGGGCGGCGGCATGGCGAGATGAGGGCGGCGCGGCAGCAAGATGGGGACGGCGCGGCGCTCCGGCGAGGATGGCGCGGTGGCGGTGCGGCTCCATGGGGGCGGCGCGGAGGGGCAGCGGCTCACCAGGGCGGCACAGAGGCTCCACGGGGCAGAGCTGCGGCAGCGGCACCTCCTTGGCAGGGGCGGCAATAGGTAGATGATGGGGGCGGCGCCTCCAAGGAAGCAGGGCGGCGACGGCTATGGTGGCGGCGTTCTTCAGTGGGGGCAGGGCGGCAACACCATGGTGCAAGGCAAGGGCACGGCCAGGGTGGCTCCGACGCACAGCGGCTTCAGGCGGCGACGGCCGGGCTGCGGCGGCGAGGTGTAGGCGACGTGGCTAGGGCAAGGCAAGGCGGCGGCGGTCCAAGGGAGCAGGGCGGCGGCTGAGGCAGTGGGAGGCAGCTCTAGGGTTTTTGGCTGGGTTTATATGAGGGCCGGGTTGTGAACATGGAATTGGGATTGGGCCCAAATTGGTTGGATGTTAAGGGTAGAGTCCGATTGGGTTAATCGGTAAATCCGATTGCTTTGGGGCGGATTTGGGATTGGACTCGGTTTTCTTGGGACGGTGGTCAGCTGAAATATCGAGAAAGGTCGGCCGAGTTCGGGTTACAATGGATTGGAGTTAGGGTTCCAAGGTTCGTCTGCCGAGAGAAACGGACGTTCGACCGATCAGAATCGCAAAGGAGGTCGGTTGATATTAGGGTTTCGGTCGAGCTAGTTTCCGGTCGAGAGAGAGAAGATTAGAGTTCCGACCGAGGAACAAATAAAAGCGAGAAGAGAGATTTTGTATCTGGAATCGTAAAGTTTGGAATTTTCTAAATTGTAAATCATAATGAAAATACTTAATAAACTAAATCCTTATATGTAAATAATTGTTTGAAAATCTAGGGATTTTCATATAGAAAAACAATAGAAATTATTTTAGCTTGCTTTTTAGTTTTACAGAAAACTTGGGACATTCTAATATTTATTAGGATGTCACACATATGCGAATGATTATTCTCAAGTAAAAGGAATCAGCAAGACCACATGCAGAAAATCTAAACTCAAGAAAACAAAGACACTACAGAACACAGTTCCATTTTATCGCTGATGGAAAAATCAACTCTTAGTTTCACTCTCATCACCAAAAAAGAAGAAAGAAACAGCTATTATTTTCATTATGTTGTTCTAGCTTGTGAGCATAAATTACAAACATGTAGTTTGACTTCAAGCAAAGCAGGATTGCAGGTTAAAAGCTTATATGCGCATAGAGGACGATGATAATGCTGAGTCTAGCAAAGAATTACCTAGAAGAAGGTGTAGAATAACAATTTACCTTTGCTAGACCCTTGGGGCCAAAAACCAGCAGAGCAACCACCCCAATGACCAGGGCTTCGGGAGCTCCAACGCCAAATAGAGAAGCGTAAATGCAGAAATATTTGATCAATATACGGTAAATAAATATTAGGTCCTCGCCGTCTTCGCCATCGCCGCTCTATAGAAATTTGATCAATCCATGGTAAATAAATATTTATTTAGAACAATTGAACTGGTAAGAAGTGGTAAGAAAAGAAAAAAAATGCAGAAATGATGGTTGTTTCAATCTTTCACTATTCCAATACCAAACAAAAAGTAAAAAAAATCAACTTCTGTATAACGGCAAGCATTTTTCAGTGAAGTAACAAATGTTGAAGAAGGAACTATAAGAAATACTTCAAATTAGATAATGGTAACCATGGCTGTGTTAGTAACTTAATGTTTCCTAATCTTCTCATGAAAAGTATACCATATATATGCTATGGTATGGTCATAATCATTGCATAATGCTTAAAAAATAAATCAGTGATAAAACCATACCGTGTTCAATCTGTAAGCCAGTCAGCCATAATAATGTTGGTGGTACACAATTAGACAGTGCATGTGCATCAATACGAAACATAAGTGTAGCTCATTTAGCCCAAACCCCCCAAAAAAAACCTATTGCAAGTATTCGTTGTATACATACATGGTAAGATGGTACACACCAAACACATAGGAAGCATGTGCACCGTATTTAGTTGAACACAAAAAAAAATGGGAACTATTGCTACAAAAAGACAGTAGCTTCCAAATGAATAGAATAGCTATGAATTAGTGCACCCAAAATTAGGTTCTACAATGGTTGGTATGTGTAGAACCTAATCACACATACCAGCCATTGTATCTTTGCAAGAATCTAGAAGAAACACCGGTGTGACCGGATCTGTGCCCCACCTCAGCGGCGGACAGAATTTGACGGGGACTGGAGAAGGCGGCAGGTTGAGGACGGCGGCGCTCCGGCGCGGGTGGGCGCTGGACTGGGAGAGAAGGAGGTGGTGCTCTGTCCTGGACGGGAGGAGGAGGCGTCGCGACGAGGGAGAAGGGGCGTCGTGGGGTGTCGAGGCTACGGCCTGGGACGGAGGCGGCGGTGCGGAGGACGGTGCGGCGAGGCAGGGGCCACCGCGACTAGATCTGGACCGGGAGAAACCGCCGACGGCGGCCTGCGACGGAGGTAGCGACAGGAGAAGCGGCCAGCCAGCGGCTGGATCTGCGCCGGGAGGAGGTGCCCACGGCTGCCTGGGACGGAGGAGGCGGTGGGAGGTGCGGCGAGGCGGGGGGAAGGAGAGAAGGGGTCGGTTCCCCAAGCGAAACAGTAATGGGATAATTTGGTTGCTCGGGTGAAGGGAGAAGCCGGTGGAGCAAGGCACATATGCAGTGGCATGCATTGGTAATTTGCACGAACTACAGGTGTACTTAGAAAGGCAAAACGGGTCGTACTGCGAGGCGCGAAAAATGTGGGGGGCCTGAACGGGATTTGGCTGGCCAGGGAGAGCACTGAAACGGGACTGGGTGAAAATTGTGCGGGGACGTGCGCACGAAGTTGGACATAGGGAGGGGTTTTCGGCAAAGCTGTCCACCCAGAGTAACACACAAAACGGACGACCGGATGGGAGCCCAGCGAGGTAAAATCGGACGGCGCAGGGGTAGGGGCGACGTGGCCCGAGGAAGAGGCAGGGAACGGAGCAGGGCGAGCGCAGGGAGCTGGAACGGGAGCGCTACGCGCTATGATATAGCCTAGCAATAGCAATAGCAATAGCAATAGCAATAGCAATGTTAGGCTGTTTGGTTGGCTGCATTTACAGATATTTGCATCTACAGATGCAGAATCTTACTTTTTTTGTGTTTGGTTGCCTGCATCTGATTTTGAGCCTGGCTCTATGAATGCAAGATTCTCCATGCAGCCTGGCTCTGGAGAAACATAGAAAATGAGCGTTTCTCTGAATGCAACGTATGGCGGCCTCGTGTTCTGTGCATGGGGCCACAGTCAGTCACCATATCAAGCCATGCATGGAATGCTAACGTGGCAGGTAAGTTTTTATTTTCTTTTTTTGTTTGTATCTTTTTATTAGCATATCCGATTACCGAACCGATTTCAAAAATAGATTTCTGACATTTTTTCGAACAAAACTAGATCACACTCGCTATATAAATTTTAAAATAATTAAATTTCAAAATATTCGCCTACTAAACACTCAACCAAACAGTATCTCTGCATCTGCACATCCCGTATCTCACCAGCCTGGGTGAGTCGGACGGGCCAGGCTCGTGAGAGAAGGCAACCAAACAGCCTAGTAGCAATCGTAGCCTTGATTCACTGCCAGATTGTTTTTTAGACAATTTAGCATTGCTTGGTTGTTCGGTTCTTTTACTACTGATCTCTGGAAATCCTTGAAAGATGTCACAAAATATTCCATCATTATTCATTCACCTATAAATGTGGCAACAATCTTGCTGGTAATGGCTTTGGATTTGTTGGACGAAGTACACCACTGTGAACAAGATTTGTTTTCTGTTTTGTTGACATGCTAACTTTAGTTCACTGTACACTACTTCATTATTGGACAATTGTTACCTTCTCCATATCTTGTCAGTGCATTTCCTCCAGTCTGTCTTATCTTTCACCAAGAAAATTCTTCTTTACAATTATCAAGTGGACAAACCAAGTGGTGATGATATAACATATCAAATGCTGAATTAGGAAAGATTTTGGCCTCTAGGCTTTGTATAGGTCACGTTTTTTTAGCACACTAATTAACATCTGCTTCTTATTCTATAGAAACTTAATGGTATTTTCTTCCGTTGCAACGCACGGACATATTTGCTAGTCTTGACTACAATAACATTGAGTTCTCTTCTGAAACGCTGCTGCAATGGGTCCCAATGTTAGAATATAAGGACTGTAATGATGATTAGCGCCCTGATTCCAGACCCTTCACGGCCTTCTTCTCGATGCTGAAATTTCCTGTAGTGACAACAACTGAGCTGACCATAGACGACTCCCCAAGCAGGCTCTCCATCTCTTCAGCATTTTGCGGCGCCCACGGATGCTGCATCACCCTTCTCAACCTATCGAGTTTCTCTGCAACTTCCTTCATCGATGGCCTATTCTCACCACACATCTCCAAGCACTGCTTTGCTAACTCCGCAATGTCCTCAAGTAACTCCATGTTCTTGTCATCCTTGATATGATCATCCAAGATCTCCTCGAGCTTGCTTTCCTTCATGGCAGACAAAAACCTCATCGACAGGCTCCTCTCATGCTCAGACCCTTCGAGGTTGAAAGCCTTCTTGCCTGTGAGCAGCTCGAGGAGAACAACTCCAAAACTATATACATCACTCTTGTCTGTTAACTGGCACGTCTGCATGTACTCTGGGTCGAGGTACCCACAAGTTCCTTGGACTACCGTGACGAACTGTGACTTATTGGTTGGTGCTAGGATGGAAGCACCGAAATCAGATACCTTTGCTGTGTAATCACTATCAAGGAGGATGTTGGAGGACTTGACGTCTCCATGGAGGATCGGTGGTGAAGCCCATGAGTGCAGGTAAGCAAGTGCTTCAGCAGACTCATGGGCGATCCGCAGGCGAATCCCCAAGAATAAATTTCTAAAAATAAAAAAATGAGTATAGTCCAAATATGGAATAATACTTTACATATGATGGGATAAATTTCCCTAGAAAAATAGAAGAAACTTTTCCTTAGAAAGAACAATATAGGAATGAGGTTTTAAAAATTTTCAAAAATAAAGAAAGACTTTGGAAATTTAAAATATAACTTTTTCGCGAGAGATGAACTATGTTAATGTTTATTGGCATCGGCAATGCTAATGATTATGTGTTAATAAGCTTATGTGTTGTATCAGTTTTATGCTTATGCATGATTGCATGAATCACGTGATGACATGGTGAATTGGTGATAACTGATATACTGATGTGATATGGCCTATTTGTTTATTGCTTTAATTGGACTCAGACGTATGGCTTGAGGGGTTATATGTTCCGACAAATATCCGTGATCGATTCGACATGAATTCGCTCCGTATAAGTGTCCGGAATTTTCCGTATCCGTATCCGTATCTGTAACCGTGCTAGCTATCAGTATCCGGTTTCGAGAAAAACTCTAGTATAAGGATACGGTTTAGCCATTATCCGATCCGATCAGACCCGTTATCATCCCTAGATATAAGACGTGTCCCAGTTGTAGAAGACTTGGACCCGGTGGCAAGTCCTCGCATTCCCGGCCCGGCCCGCAGCTAGCAACAAGCAGGCACGCGTGTGCTGCAAAGACTTGGCTCTTGTGGCTGCAATTCAATCTTAATTCAGTAACAATATAGCTTGAACAATGACAGATACCGACTAGAATTACATGTCATTTGACATCAGCTGACGCACGTTAATTTTACGATAATGCTTGGTACTGTTAGAAGCATTGGGTATCCGGAGGTTCAATTTTTAACCCAACAAAACCCAAATAAATCATGTCCATTGATCCTCTTTACAATAGATGGTTGAGATGCTCTTTGTGAGAGAAGAAAAGAAAAGAAAACCCTAGCCATCATTCCAATCCAAGAGAGAGCCTTTGTTGTTGCGTTCTTGTAGCCACAAAGGGTGAGGGAGAGAGCTCTACATCTACCATACAAAGAGAGTGAAGGAGAAAAAGAGGTGTTTGTCAAGATCGGTTTTCTGCGCACAATCTTCATAAAGCAAGCTCAGAGGGGTCATGGTTGGATTGTCACCAAACTTGGTGAGTGTGTTCCTCACTTATTGCTCTTAGATTTGTGAAGTTATTTTGATGATTGGATCAGTGGAGAACCTGGTTTGAGAGAGGTTTAGCCAACTCAGTTTCAGCAAGTTTAGATTAGTCTTGAGAGTTGATTTGTTTGAGGGGTCAAACGATGTCCATTTGATATGAAATTGGTATAGCATATTAATGACTCATTGAACTAATTTCCTACCAAGTTTCAAGATCTTTGGACTTGAGGTTTGTGAGAAACAAGCTGATTACCGAAGGAGATAGCAGTGATACTAATATTGTGTTCACCTCATTTTAGCTCTTGCTATGTGTGTATGATGTTGATGCAAATGGCGATATTATAACTTATAGATGGTGGTGGTGTTGTGTAATCTCTAGAGGTTCTAGAGAGTACTAAATTTGTACCCATTATTGATAATAGTGTAAGAAGCTTGCAGTGGACCGATCGGTCCCTTGGTTTTTTACTCCTCACCTTGAGGAGGTTTTTCCACGTAAATCATCGTGTCATTGTGCATGTAAAATTCTTTATTCCGATGTGCATTTATTGGTACAAGCTATCCTCATAGTTTGTCACAAGATAAGTGGGTTAAGAGTGTGCCAAGCGCTGCCCTAACCCAACAAAAGGTTTTGAATATGTATACAAGTAGGGTTATAATTGGACTCTGTGTTGTAAAAGGCTGAGAATAGGTTAGAGTAAGAGTCAAACTCTTGCCTGGCCTCCCTATATAAAGGAAGGCAACCCTAGTGTAACAAATAACAACCAAGTAGCAGCGTAGGCACGCAGGTGGTCATGGTCGGTTTGTGGCCGTGACTCGGGCAGCCGGTAAGTTGCGTTATTGGGGAGGAGCGTTCATAGTTATTGCCTCGCAGATGTAGTATGAGAGATGAATTGCGTTACTAAACATCGTGTCTTCGATGTTGTTTAGATCTACTATTGACGTCTTGTTTTTTCCAACAGGTACCGTGCGTCCGACGCCACAACCTAGTTGCTCGTTCGTATGCGGCCAGCTCACCAGCGTGATGCATTTCCTAATAGCAGACCAAAATCCCCTACACGATTTGTTACAAAAGCTTTTTGATAAGCACTCTTTGCCAATTGGCCGTGTAAACCAAAAGCCAATCCACAAATAGGAACACATTCACATAAGTTCCCCAAAAAATAAATTTGTATCAAATTGAATTAACTTGTAACCAATCACAACATAGCACACGCAAGTCCACCAGCGCGGTGCAAACTGAACACCCGGACGCTTCTTGACTAAAATAACATTGAGTTCTCTTGTGAAACGCTGCTGCGATGGGTCCCAATGTTAGAATAAGGACTGTAATGATGATTAGCGCCCTGATTCCAGACCCTTCACGGCCTTCTTCTCGATGCTGAAATTTCCTGTAGTGACAACCAATGAGCTGACCATAGACGACTCCCCAAGCAGGCTCTCCATCTCTTCAGCATTTTGCGGCGCCCACGGATGCTGCATCACCCTTCTCAACCTATCGAGTTTCTCTGCAACTTCCTTCATCGATGGCCTATTCTCACCACACATCTCCAAGCACTGCTTTGCTAACTCCGCAATGTCCTCAAGTAACTCCATGTTCTTGTCATCCTTGATATGATCATCCAAGATCTCCTCGAGCTTGCTTTCCTTCATGGCAGACAAAAACCTCATCGACAGGCTCCTCTCATGCTCAGACCCTTCGAGGTTGAAAGCCTTCTTGCCTGTGAGCAGCTCGAGGAGAACAACTCCAAAACTATATACATCACTCTTGTCTGTTAACTGGCACGTCTGCATGTACTCTGGGTCGAGGTACCCACAAGTTCCTTGGACTACCGTGACGAACTGTGACTTATTGGTTGGTGCTAGGATGGAAGCACCGAAATCAGATACCTTTGCTGTGTAATCACTATCAAGGAGGATGTTGGAGGACTTGACGTCTCCATGGAGGATCGGTGGTGAAGCCCATGAGTGCAGGTAAGCAAGTGCTTCAGCAGACTCATGGGCGATCCGCAGGCGAATCCCCAAGGAAATGTGCATGCCGTGGTTTTGATGGATGAGCTGGAACAGCGTGCCTTGTGGTATGTACTCATACACCAGCATTGGGACCTCCACTTCGAGGCAACAGCCTAGCAGTTTGACGATGTTTCTGTGGTTGATTTGGGATAGAATCAGCATCTCTTTACCAAATTCTTTCTTTTGTTGCTCATCGATTGTCATGCATCTCTTGACGGCTACCGCAACACCGTCCTTGAGAAGCCCCTTGTACACGGTGCCATGGCCTCCGTGGCCAATGACATGCCTCTCGTCAAACCTGTCCGTGGCTTGGTGTAGTTGTCCCTCTGAGAAAACTGTAAACGAAACACCTTGTTTGGACCTCATCTCCTCGAATAGCAGTAGGCCACCGTGCTGTCGAAAGTATTCTTGCTTGATGTGTTGCAGCTTTCTTCTCTCCTGGATCAAGAATGCGCAAGTTGTTGCTATAACAAGCGCGACAAGTCCAACACTTGCACCTGCAAGATGATCTCCATGGTAGGTATAACACATCAGACAATAGCATTCCATGCAAATGAACACTCGGTATTAAGCTGAGCACTAAGGTTATCTTTATGGTATATACATAATTATCAATTAATTGACGGTGTTAATTCTTGCTGAACCTACCTATGACAGGCTTTACCCAAGGAGAGGACTTCTGATCTGGAACGCAAAAACCATAGCCTATGTCATGTTGTCCTTCATGGCATGAACAGTAATGGCTCCCTGGTGTATTTCGACAAATTCCCCTGCCCGCGCATGGATCGGTAATGCTGACGGTGCACTCGTCGATATCTGAAATAAAACAGCAAGTTATATTTGGTTGATTAGAACATAAATAACGGATTTGCTAATTCTCAAGATGCCCTGAAATTTTCTTAACTACCGGTCACTTTAAAGTAGCGCTCTAGTAGCACTAAAATTACACTGCTTACCAAGGTAAAATTTTAGTATGTATTGATTAATTATCTATTTTATTTGCTAATTTTCTATGATTTATTATTATGTAGATTTTCTAAATACATATACTCACATATTTTTTCTCTTTCTATGTTTCAAGTCATCATGTTTTTTAAAGTCAATATTTAGATTGAACATTGATAAGACTAAAATTGTACTTGTTATAGTTACAGTGCAATTCTATCAAAAATCGAGAAAAAGGATTCCATTTTCAGTCAACTTACTGACAATAAGTCGGTTCCACTAATTAATAGTTGTTATAGCATCCAAATATATCTTTTACCGTCGCACGGAATAATGAGAAGAAGAGCCACTAGCGAACGGTCTACTTGCGAAACATATGAAATGCTCATTAAATACAACACATATGAAATACTCTAAAACACCGTATGAAACACATAAAGCACCATTTAAAACACCTACGTTAATGGAAAGGTATAATATTCATTATAATTTCTTACTAAGAAGAGGAGGTGACCTTTGCATCCACCAATGACGTACGGGTTGCCTTCGTACCCAGTTAAACACTCGCATCTGTATCCGTAGTGGGCGTCGACACAATCACTGTTGCTGCTAACACACGCATACGGTACAATCGTGCTGTTTCTTGCTCCCTCACATGTGTCGTTTGTAATTGCCCAGTTCACCACAGCCGGGGTGTAACCCTTGTATGTGTCGTTGAACGTTGTGGACCTGAGGTAAGATGTGTTGAAGTTGAAAGTTGCATTTTCCATGAGTGCCATGTAGCTGCAACGACTGGACGTCCATATCTTGGTGGTGTTGTAGGCTTCCTTGGTGGTGTTGTAGTCTTCGTTGAAATAACCGTAATAGTACCGTATGCCCTTGGGGAGATTCGCTTGGCAGCAGCCGGCGCCAGAGCATGCGCCGTTCTTCGGGGTCAGGACCGAGCAATTCGACGCCCTGCAGCCAATTACGTACTGCACGCAAACATATGCAATACTTGTTACAAGCACTGATGCATGACATAACACTTGGCATCCCAACAACCCTTCCATACCATTATTATCTAAAACACTATTCATCTTAGTATTCATGAGGCATGAATAATGTTTTAAAAAGTTAATGTGGAGGGGCTATTGAAGATGCTCTTAGACAGAGTCATAATAATTAGCTTAATTTAAACACCGTCCATCCTAAACCATATAATTCATTGGCTAATATATATTCATATTACTCACGCCGTTGAAAATTATAAGACGTATAATTTGGATGGGTTTGTTGAGAAATGTATAAATGTATGTATAAGGCTTGTATGCAGCCTCATAAGGGGCGGTCCTACAATTTGGAAGCCCTGATGCGAAAATATAACAAAGTTGCAAGTAGGCCTCAAAATACAACATTATAAGAGAGAATTCAAAATTACGCACTTCTTTTTTAACTTATAAAAAAATCTTTAAAATTTAGAGAACAAAATATTCATAACCAGTACTCCCTGCATTATAAAATATAAGGCAAAAAATTATAGATATATACTTACTGTGTTGGGCTATTTGAAGGACACGGGTTTAATTTAGATGCTCTACTAGTTTGGGGGCCCTATGCAGTCGCATAGCCCGCACAGGGCCTGGGCTGGGCCTGAGCCTTAATGAGATGTTTCCTACTATACCCCTATTTATTTATTTTTTAACTATCTATATTTATTCATTAGCACCCATAAAAAGTATTCTCCGGTAGCAACATTGCACAGGCTTTAAATAAAGGTAGCAAGCTTGAAGGCCTTGCTATGGAACAGGTTTGTCGAGGGTGGAGAAAATGACATCTCATCGTCGTAATCTAGCAGAGTAACATGTGATTTCATAGAGTTTATTTTTATCGGAGGGGGTGACAAAGCTGAGAGGACCAATGATCGTATTTTACCGACCAATAATTTCAATCAAAAAATTGATTTTAAAAAATAAATGGCAAAAATGAATATTTGCAAATAATATACTCCCTCCGTTTTCAAATACAATGAGTATATTTTTTGACACGTCCTCCAACGTAGAACATTGATCATTAATCTGTTTCACAAGGTATCATCAACAATATAAAATTAACATAATATAAAAGTATTTTTCAAATACAAATCCAATTATGTCACATTCATAATACTAAACATATATGTTTTTAGTTTAATTATTCGTCAAAAGTTACAAACTTTGAAAAAAAAATTCAATACATGTGTGCCTTATATTTTGAAACAGAGGGGGTATAATTTAACTAGTGAACAAAATTTGTGCAAAATTTGAAAAAATTCAAATCAAGGATTTTGTAACCAATTTGATTTTCTAGAAGGTAGGCAATTACACCAATTATAACTCAATGTCTGATTATAGGATGATAAAAAAAAAATCCCTGATCAAATGTTGGACCTTAGTAACCAAATCATATTATAGAAGCATACAGATGTTAAGTATGTCATTATCATTTAATGTTGACCTTAAAGCTACAACTGTCTCAGTCCTCATAATAATTTTAAAATATAATTTCAATTATTAACTAATATTCCTATATCACATACAAACATCAAAGAATAATAAATGGCAAGAATAATGTATTAAAAAATCAAATGTTATTTTCATGGAAAATAAAAGTGCAGTGTCACAAATTTGGAAGTTTGAATTTCTCCAAAATATTTATAAAGAATTAAAATAAGATTGGGCGCGACTTGGGGACGGACATCCGACCCTGCGCGCGTCTGTCAGACGCTCGCACGGCCCGGTCAGCCCACCAACAACGCGTCCACCCGCTGGAACAAACTTCTCCCGCCAATGTTTCGAAGGTTGTCGCAGCGTGCTCGCGAATCTCTCCCTGTTTGCATGTAATGACTTCAGCGATGACGTAAGGAAAAGATATTTCTTTCAGTTTTCTCTTTCGATAGCCATAGATTTTGACTGGTTGCTCCAATGCACAAACCGTTTGCACCGCTGCGTTACTCGCATTTTTACGAACAAGACAAGACCAATGTTGCTATATAAAAATTTACTGAAACATTTTTTTATCCGAATGCAACAATTAGTTAGCATGTTGAAACAATATGGTTAGCCTACTGAAACAATTACTTTTGCCTAGTGGACGTATAACCAAGTGAAACAGTTGGTTTAGCCTATTGCAACAACATATATAGCATGCTAAAACAATTGGTTTAGCTTATTGGAGCAATATATATAGCCCGCTGAAACAACTAGTTTAGCCTATTGAACAATTTATCAAGCCTGATGAAATAATATGTACAGCCTATTGAAACAATATGTTTGGCATGTTAAAACAATTAGTTTATTCTGTCGGAACAATCTATCTAGCTTATTGGAACAATATTTTTGGCCTGTTGGAACAATTAGTTTAGCCTACTGGGACGATATTCTAGCCAAGTGCAACAATTAGTTTTTTCTATTGCAACAATATGTCTAGCCTGCTGAAATAATTAGTTTAGCCTATTGGAAACAATCTGTATAGATTGTTGAAACAATTTGGCTAATAAAAATTAAAAATTTTAAAAAGTATTTAAAATGAGTTTATTAGGATTTTAGATGAATTATGAAATTTGTTCTATGTATTTTGGACTCCATATGAATAGAGACAAAATGAGAAAATTAAATACAAAAAATGAAACACTCTTTTTTTGCTAGCAGCGACAAGCCGCGTGTTGAACCGCGCTACTGGGCCGTGCGGCTGGGCCCGCGTGAGCGTCCGACGCTGGTCGGATGTGCGGCTAGCAGCGGCAAGCAGAGCATCACCAAGGGCGCGTGCGTTGGTTGATGGGCCACGCTGCTAGGCCATGTGCATCCAACGCCGTCGGACGCCCGGTCACAAGCATTCCTCAATAAGATATACACAATTATCAATAAACTTAAATCTTAAACTACAAAAATATTCTGGGATATATGATGCACCAACTTGTTTTTTGCACTTTCATAGATGCATTAAAATTCACACAATAAAACCCAAATTTGGCACAACCAAGTTTGTTACAAAAATAAAAGGAGCATTCATTCTTAAAACTATATAATGTATTGACTAACATTAATAACCAGTCAAAGGAGCAACCTAGAACATTTTTTATAATTGGAGGATCATTTTTATCTAGTGTTGAATTTAAGAAACAAAAAAAATTGTTTAGTTGATAGTCTCATAGGCCACAAAAATGGATTCCCCCTATTGTAGCAAGGAAACACCCACTGTCTACGAACCAGGAAGAGGTGAAACAGTGCGGGGACAGCGGATCAAAGGAGGTGCCAACCTAAAGGGAGCCTTGCCTTCTGACGGCAAAGCCAAGGCGGACCAAAGGAGGTGCCATCTCGAAGGAAGCCTCGCCCCCTCCCCCCGAAGGCGAGGCCAAGGCGAACTAAGGAGGGGAGACAACACGAGGGGAGCGTCTCGTGGGAGCCCACGGGGAGGCCATACGCCCTAGAGCCAAGATACGAAAGTGGAAAGAAGCAAGTATAGGGCGCCAGCAAGTGTCGTGAATCGTATCGCGCGACAGAAGGATATGCGTACTGATTGTAAAAATCGGGTCTCCCTTTATTCCCTTTGTAATCCTGCTTTAATTAAGACGGTGGGGGCATTTGAGTCCTTGCCCCGGGTCATGAGGTGCTTTTCCCCCGAAGCCCCTGCCCTTGGGGAGCAGGTCATGGGCCGTGAAAAGACTTTCTAGCCCTCACTTTGCCTTTGATCGGAGGGGCTGTAATGGAAGATAATTGCCACTACAATAAATAAAGGCCTCAAGATAGAACAGGCGGGCAATAAATTTTAGACTAACTATCTTGTCTCAAGCTCTGCTTCCCGAGTTGCTTTGCGTGCTTGGTCAAGTTGTTACGCGAAACAGCCCCTTATAAATATGTTGTCTGGCTCGGTCCAATGATACCCCACATAGAACGCTAAAATGAACATAGGTAGACTTGGATGTTCGGTGGATGTTAAAGAGCCTTGACGACTTGGATGTTTTTTTTTATGTGAAGGCAGGAGCGCTGCCGTATATTCATCAAAAAGGGAAGGAGATACATGATGGGGGGAGAAAAGGGCCCCACCCCCCGTGGGCCAAAGCAACAAAATTAACTAATTACAAAAGTGGCGCCCGCAGCCTCCCAAAGGCGCAGGTCATCAAGAAGTTGGTTCAGGAAGATCGCAACCCCTCTGTCCACCTTCCGGAAGATTCGATTGTTGCGCTCCAGCCAGATATGCCATAACGTGGCGGCGACGATGGAGAGCTCACCCTTCGAGTAGGGTCTGACGTCGAGGAGGTCGGAGGTCCACCAGGAGACGATGTTGCTTGCATGAGCCCAGCTTGAAGGGTTGAGGGCAGGAACGTTCAGTAGCGTCGCTAGTCTGGACCAGACGTGACAGGTAAAGGCACATTGAAGAAAAAGGTGCTCTGCCGTCTCTAGGTTGCGCTTGCACAGGGGGCAGAAGTACTCATTCTGCAAGCCCCTCCTGAGTAGGGCATCAGTCGTGAAGACACGGCGCTGCAGCAGCGTCCACGGGAAGAATTTGCACTTTGAAGGAGCCCAAAGCTTTGACACCCGAAAAAGGCAGGTTTGGCGATGCGGCCCGCGAATTGGAGTTGGTAAGCGGTCTTGACCAAGAAGACAGAGTCTTGAGCGAATCGCCACGGCAATCGGTCTGGCACGCCCGCAGCGAGCTGCACCGAAGGGATGTGCCGAAGAAGCGACACAAGCTGCTGCACGAGGAGCGGGGTGAGGCTGCGGCTGAGATCCAAGATCCACGCCTCATTGGACAAGGCGTCACGCACCGATCTATTCTTCCTAGTAGAGGCCGCGTAGAGACCGGGAGCCAGGTGCCTTGGGGCCGAGCCGGAAAGCCAGAAATCATCCCAAAAGGAAGTGGTGGCTCCATCCCCCAAGAAAACGGAGGTGCCGACCCTGAGCAGGTCGACGTCAGAGTCAGCCGACGGTAGTGTGGGATGGGAGGTCCAAGCTGGGCGAGGGTGCCGACGTCTTAGCCAGAGCCAGCGTAGTCTCAAGGCCCGAGAGAAGCGGGTGAGGTCAAGCACCCCAAGCCCACCAAGCGAGGTGGGGGAGTAGACGACGGACCAGCTGAGTCGTCCGCCCCCGGGGGATTCAGAACCCTTCCAGATCCAGGACCGCCTGAGGGAGTCAATTCTCTTGATGACCGAGCTGGGTGGCTTGATGACAGAGAGAGTGAAGGCCGGGAGAGCGGTGAGGACTGCCTTTAGCAGGGTGAGGCGCCCACCTTTGGACATCAGAGGGTCGCGCCACCCTGCTAGCCTTGAGGTCACTTTGTCGATTAGTGGTTGGAAGTGGACGTGCTTGAGGCGCCGGACGGAGAGAGGCATCCCAAGGTACTTTAGGGGGAAGGACGTCAGTTCCGCCTGCAGGTCTTGGAGAATGAGGGCAAGGTCAACACCCTCGCAATTGATTGGAACCACCTGAATTTTGGAGAAGTTTGCACGAAGGCCAGTGATTTCGCTGAAATCCCGAAGAATGGCAGCTAAGGTTGAGACGTCCTGCGAGGACAGGTTAAGGAATATTGCTGCATCATTGGCGAATAGGGAAATTTTGGTGGACTGCAGAGGACCGCCTAGCTCGGAAATGGCTCCCAGATCAACTGCTTTGGTGATCAGAGAGATGAGAGGCTCAATGGCAATGTTGAACAGGAGAGGCGAAAGGGAGTCCCCTTGCCATAGGCCCCGGCCGTGGTGAATGGTGTCCGTGGGGTGGTTGTTCAGGAGGACCTGCAAGGAGGATGTTGCCAGGGTCATTGAGATCCATTCTCTCCAGCGAGGGCTGAAACCCCGCGCCGGAAGGTTGTCGAGGAGATAGGTCCAAGAGACGGAGTCGAAAGCTTTCTCAAGGTCCAGCTTTAAAAGCAGGGTGGGGATTCTAGATCTGTGCAGAGCCGTCGCATGGCGCTGAACCAAGAGAAAGTTATCCTAGATGTGGCACTTTTTAATGAAGGCACTCTGACAAGGGGAAATTAGCTCCTCCATGAACGGGGCTAAGCGAGAAGCGAGGATCTTGGTGAACAGCTTTCCCACGCTGTGGATTAGGCTGATGGGACAATAGTCCGAGGCTGAGAGGGGATTGTCTTTTTTTGGCAGTAGGACGATGTGCGCACTGTTGAGGCTTGCCAGACCGGTTGAGTCGAGGTTGAAGAGGCATTGCAGTGCCTCAAGCAGGTCGGCAGAGATGATGTCCCAGCAAGCTTTGTAGAAATCCCTGGTGAACCGTCTGGACCCGGGGCCTTATCGCTGGGAAGGGCAAAAACCACCCTTTTTGAGCTCTTCTGGGGTTAGGGGGGCGTCGAGGGAGGACAAGTCAACCGAGGGCATCCCCAGGAAGTCCCAGTTAAAGGTGCAGCCAGAGAGCGGATGGGCGTTTGAGGCAGACTCACTAAAAATGCTCGAGAAGTGCTCGTGCAGGATGCTAGCCTTGTCAAGGAGCTCGGTGTGTAAGCCAGAGCTGCTCTGGAGCGAGTGGATGAGGTTTCTCCTCCTTCGTCCATTGGAGCGGAGGTGGAAATATTAGGTGTTGGCATCACCTAGCTTTAGCCAGGATAGCCGGGAACGCTGTTTCCACTTGATTTTCTCAATTGTGCAGAGGCCGAGGATGCGAATCTTTAGCTGCCGATGGAGAGACGATCCGTCCTCTGAAAGGTGGTGAGCTTCCATTGCTAGGTCAAGGAGGCGAAGGGTTTTCGTGGCAAGGGCGAGCTGGAGCTTGATATCACCGATCGAGGAGCGGCTCCAGGTCGAGAGAGCCCGGGCGGTGCGGGAGAGCTTGGCCTTCAGGCAAAGAAGAGGATGCGGGTGCAGGCCTAGGGCAGGGTCAGACCAGGCCTGGAGGACGACCTGATGAAAACCGGCTAAGGAGAGCTAGTAGTGCTCAAAGCGGAAGCGGCGTGGAGCCTGGGGGGGCTTTTCCGCGGTGAGGAAGAGAGGGCAGTGGTCGGAAACGGAGGTGGAAAGAGGGAGAAGAGAACAAGATGGGAAGAGGAGCTCCCAATCGGTGTTTGCGAAGGCCCGGTCGAGGCGCACCAGAGTAGGAGCGGCCTGTTCGTTGCTCTAGGTGAAGCGCCTGCCAGAGAGATGGATCTCTCGGAGACGGCAAGCGTCGAGGGTGTCTCGGAAGCGGGACATGAGACGCCTGTTGAGGTTAAGGTTGCTCTTGTCCGAGGCTTTGTAGATCAGGTTGAAATCACCAAGGATGAGCCAGGGCCCTGCGACGCCACTGGCTATAGTTTGCAATTCTTTGAGGAAGGAGGGCTTCTCCGAATCACCCGTAGGTCCGTAGACATTGGAGATGAGCCAGGAGGGTTGCCCATCGGCAGGAGTGACTTTCGCTGAGATTGAATGCGGCAGGAGGAGGGGGTCGGAGAGCTGCACGCGGAAGTCATCCCAGAAGAGAAACAGCCCTCCCTTGATGCCGGTGGCTGGGATGGAGAGCACCCCACGCAGCCTGGAGCCGGAAATCTCTAAGAGTAGTTGGAGGGAGGGGGCAGAGAGCTTAGACTCTTGGATGGCAAGGATGGTGGGGCGGTAGGAGCAGACAAGAGAAGCGACGACATCCCTCTTAGCCCCGGAGTTAAGGCCGTGGACATTCCAGCAGAGGATCTTCATGAAGGAAACCAATAAGACACACTAAAGGGGGTCTCTTGAGAGGAGCCACCGGGGCTCGGGAAAAGCAGAGACCAAGAGCAAGGAAGGATCCGCATGCAGGCGGAAAGCTCGCGGGGCGCCTAGACAGGGGTGAGCGACAGCGGGGAGGACCGCACGCAGGTGGACAAGGACGCGCTCTGCACGCAGGCACAGCCGAAGACGCTAAGACTGGGTTGCCACATGCAGGAGGCAGGGACCCTCGATGAACGCCCACACGCAGGTGGGGAAAATAAAAGGAAACACTAAACATCGAAGGGGAGAAGCCCCGAAAGAAACGAAGTAGGAATAGCAGCTAAGCGGGGGTGGAGCAGCCCTCAGCGACCTCAGAGCCGGTCACGGAAAGGTCCACGGCCAGGCGTGACAGGCCGTAGAGGTCGGCGACGGCGGCGCAAACAACTGAGTCGAGCTGAGCTGCGGAGAGGAGCTTCTCGAGCTGTGTCGCCAGGTTGTGAGGTGGGGGTGTGGGGGCGGAGGAGATCCCGAGTCGACGAGCGAGGAGACCCTAGGCCTTGCGGACGGCAGGCACAGAGGAGGACCCCGCCGGGGCAGCGACCTGGCGCGAGGCAGCAAGGAGAGAACTACGCCTAGAAGGCAGAGTCCGCCTGGCGCGGGAGCGCCGAAGTGGGGGAGAGGAGAGCAGCGGTGGAGGGGCGGGGACAGTAGCTCTGGCCAGGAAGGCTAAAGCGGTAGGGTGTAGGAGCGATGCGACGAGCGAAGCCTCAATGTCCATGGGATCGAAGGTGGGGTCGGGCAGAGACACGATGGGGTTTAAGTCCCAGAAGTGGAGCTCAGTCCCAACAACACAGTGGGCCCCTGCAGACAGGGATAGAGGTGGAGTGAGGGGGCAACTTGGGCCAAAGGTGGGAGAGTTGGTCAACAGCAGCAGGTGCTGGGCTGGGCCGAGCCAGCCAAGAGGCCCCCGAGCGCTGGAACGGGTGCCGGGCCGCAGCTGCGAGTGCCCAGCCCGCGGGGGGAGCCCAAGGCCGGCCAGGCAGGGGAGGCGCTAGCCCACAAAGAGAGGCCGACAGCGGCCTAGAAGGGGTGCCCAGCTCACGAGGAAAGGCCGAAGGCTGGGAGCCGGCCACATCCTAGAGGGGGGGATGCCACGGTGGTGGTCAGAGCCTGGGTCAGCGGACCGTTGGCCTGACCGGCCTGCCGCACGTTGACCAAGGTGGTCACGGGCGGAGAGGGCAGGCTGCTCTGCGGCAGGCGACGCACAGGGCGGCGCGCGTGCCCCAGGCCCACGGCGTCAGGGGGCTCTGAGGCGGCGACCAGAGGGGCCACGGAGGCGGCAACCACAGCGGCGGCGCCCCCTGGGGCGGCGACTTCACCGGCGGAAGACGGGGAGGCGGCGGCCGGCGCGGCGGCGACGGCAGAGGGAAGCTGAAGCCGAGGTAAGCCAGAGACGGTGCTGGGGCGATCAGCGAGCGTGGGGACGCCGCGGCGACAGGGGGAGAAACGGGACTGGGAGGAGTCCGTGGGAGAGGAGCGCAAGACGGCGCGTGGGGCGGCGTGCTCCTTGCCGGCACGGCGGCGGGAAGGGCGTGGTGCTCTGCGCCCGCATCGCCCTCGCCATCGCTGTCATCCAGGCGTCGGCTGGGGACGAACAATGCCCGGCACGCCGTAGATGGGAACGGAGACGACGACGGCGGACGGAGTCAAGCTGTCCAAGGCACCACGAGTTGGGAGGGTGGATGATGACGGGGGCGCCGCCGCCTACTCGGGACGAGATGGCCGTGTAGTCCTCGATCATGTCGAGGTGCAGGATGAGGTTGTCTAAGGAGACCCTGGGCGGGCACGGGCACGGCGCGCCGAGGAGGCGCGCGGGGCCACGAGCGCCACCGCGGTTGGCCTCCAGGTAGGGGGATGAGTCAAAGAGCTCGAGCTCCACGGCGAGGGGGATGCAGGCAGGGTGCCGCGTCCACACCCAGACGCGGAAGGAGGCGGTGTCCTGACGAAGGCGGGTCTCCTGCTTGATGACATCGATGCAGCCGACGCCGGCGAAGACTTGGTCGACCACGGCAGTGGACCACGCCTGCAGGGGGAGGCCCTCCACGAAGACGAGGGCACGGTACTGCGCCGCGGTTGGTGCGCCGCCGTGGTGGAAATCATCTGGGAAGGCGCCGAGGCGGAATTTCCTTCCGTTGGCGTGGAAAGAGCGGCGCTCCGCGTGCCGTGCCTGCTCTGGGCGGGTGAAGCTGGCGAGGAGGCGGAGGTGGGCGACGTGCGTGACGGTGATCTCCGAGAGCGGGATGCTGGTGTGGATGGCGATCAAGTTGGCGACGAACACGGCATCCGGGTGTGGCCCACCGGCGATGGAGACGAGCACTGCGCGGCGGCGAAGCTCCTCGGTGTCGGAGTGCATCTGGGCGGAGACCTCGACGACCACCTGGGAGGAAGGAGGGCGCTACGTGGCGAGGTCCAAGCGCGTGGCGAGGCGCTTGGCGGGCGCCATGGCCGGAAGGGGGAGCACCGGTTGGAAGTTGGACGAGCTGGCGGGGAGGCGCGAGGAGGCGGCGCCTCGGCGAGAGACACGAGCAACGTGGCCACTGCGCTTGCAGAAGAGACAGCGGATAGGGTCTCTACAAGCAGCCGCTTGGTGGTCGAGGGCGATGCACCGCGCACACCTCCCCTTAAGGAGGCGCGAGGCACCGACGCGGCGGGCATCACGCTGCAGCGGAAGGCTGGAAGAGGGCGGGGCGCGGGGACGTCGCCGGTGCCTCGGGGCGACAAGCTGCCAAGGGGAAATCCCACGCGCCACAACGGACTGGAGGGGTGGGCGCGGGCTGAGCGCGGGCGGAGCAGGCGGGGAGGGCACGCCGGAAGGGGAAAGCGGAGCATGGGCAGTAATGGCCGGTGGAGGCGCCATTACTACCTCGACGTACGAGCGGTGGGGGACGGTGGTGGTTGGGGAGGAGTAATGGCGGGGGGAGGATGCGCTAGGGGGAGCTACGCCGGAGGGGGAGCTAGTCGGCTGCCACCTAGACCACGGGGAAGGGGAGGCCATGGCGTAGGTGGGGCAGGGGCGCCAAGGGCCGTCGCCGGAGTGGCAGGGTGCGAGGCGGAGGTGGCCGCTGTGGCTGGGGTGGCGCACGGCGGATCTGGGGCGGCGCCGCCGGGGAGCGCTCCTCAGTTCAAACTGACCTTTGGCACTGTTGATGACTTGGATGTGAATCTTTGCAAAATAATTGAACAGAGGTAGACTTCTATAAGAGCGGTAAATTAAGAATAGCATAATGGTGAAATACTTGCCGTGTCACTCATCATGTAAGCGAGGGTGTTGCACCCGATGACGATAATTTTGTTGTCCTCGTCTGAGAACCAGTAGGGTGAACCAATGGTGTTAAACCTATTGTCTCTGTAAAACACTTTGCGTTTCTTCGGGTCGTAGCACTTGGTGGAGATCCCTGCCTTCATCCAAGCCTTGCCGCCGGGCACAGAGATGTTTGTCACCTCGACTGTCCCAGCAAAAGGCTTGAAGCCGTCAACGGTCTTGGTGCATTCGAGCTGAAAGCCGCTGTGGATCGCGCACTCGGAGTCGATGCCGAACGGGTAAGGGATGTCGACGTCTCCGCACTTCGTCCGGCAGCCGGGATGCCGGCCGGCCGCCGCGCCGGCAGCGACCTCCATCAAGGCAGCAAGAAGGCAGAGCAGAAGAGCGCCGGCAAGAAGGACCCGATGGCACTCCATCATTTGGCTACCTCAAGAGCGCTCTCTCTCTCTCTCTCTTATATATAGAGAGAGGATTCGGTGATCATTCTTGGGATCCCGCACAGTACGTAGCTAACACGGTGAATCGGTGATTCTTAAAATGGCGTGAAATAGAGACGATTTTAGTCCATATCTTTTAGATTAAACAATAACTATACTTATTGTTTTAGACATTATTGGAACGTTCTTCGAAATACAATTTTGACCAACAATTACTAATAAAATTTATTTACAAAATCCGCGGACATATATATTATGAAAGTATTTTTCAAGATGAATTTATATGTATGGTTTTTATGTACACAATTCAAATAATTTAAAAAATGTTTATAGATAAAGTTTTAAAACTTTGACTTATAACAAACATGAAACCAAAGGAAGTAGTTTGATGCTATAAAAAGATGCAACAATTAACTAGATTATATTTTTTAGTTGTTACAAGTTCATTCAAAAGAAAAATACAAAATACAAAATGCACATGAACTATCTATAGAATCAAAGACGTGCTAAAATAGCACATAAATACAAAATACATGGGATACTATTTATAGAATCGAAGATGTGCTAAAATAGTACATAAATCTTTTTTAGATTTAATTGTATATTTTTTTGTAACATCGAAACATAGTAAATTTAGTTGTTTACTAATGTAAATACATAGATAAAATTTTTATCTATTTGCAGATGACCGAGGAACTGTTCCGTTTCGTTAAAACTGGAATTTAGTCATCGGCATTGTCATCACCACTCGATTAAAAGTAGCAAGTATACTAATAAACGTTCAGGGGGTGAAAGACTTTGACTCGTAAGAGCATCCCCATCTCACCCCCCAAATGCCCCTCTATTTCAAAAATTTTCAAATGCAGCAGGAGGGAATTTGATACATGTGAGAGGGAATTTGCACTGTAGCGATTACCGTGGTAGTTACTGTAGCGATAGAGGGAAATTTAGAGGCCCTGCTGGGAATGCTCTAAAGTCTTCCTGGGACATGTCAAGTCATGTTGTCATATTATGGCATGCCGACATGCAGAACAAAAAGCTCCAAATCTCCAACCACGAGACTGCGAGAGGCGAGCAATACAGAACATTCTACAGGCGAACTGGTCCGACTCCCGACTCCCTAGGCCCTAGCCTCGAACCAATTTCCACTTCAACGACGGAATGCACGCGTTGTGGTATTCGTCTCCCAACTTGGGTCTTCTTCTCCAGCGGCCACGTCTTTCCCTGGTGGGGTTGGATTTGGGACATGATTTTGTCGTGCCTATGAAATTTAGAAATTGTTACTAACGGTTTAGATTAAAATTAAAAGCGCTATAAATTTTTTATTTTCATACAAATCCGATAATGTAAGATTTTGTAGTCATTTTTACGAGAATATAAGTCGTTTTTTTAGAGTTTGTAAAATAATTTTTCGCATTTGCTTAAAAGCAGGTGACTGTGTCTTGCTCAAGCCTGGCCGACGTCCGCAATATATGAACAGCTATGCCTCCTGGGCCAACGCAAGCCCACCCGCGGGGCGACTAGGGTTTCCCCTAGCCGCCGCTGTCCAAGGCCTCCTCCACCTCCGCCGCGCCGCCGCAGCCGCCGGCCCTCCCCTTGGCCTCTCCGCTGCCGCCTCGCTGCCGCCGCCCTCCCCTCCGCTCCAGGCCGCCGCCGCCGCCTCGGGTCTCCTCGGCTCCAGGCCGCCGCCGCCGCCGCCGCGCTAGGGCCGGGCAGCCGCCGCCTAGGCTCCCTCGGTTCAGGCTGCTGCCGCCTCCCCTCGGCTCACTACACCTCCCCTCGGCCCCTCCGCTGCCACCGCCGCTGTCGCCCCTCCTGCCGACCGCCGTCGACGCCACTGTTGTTGGCCGTCCCCTCCACCGCCGGCGCCGCCTCCTCTCGACCCCCTTCGCCTCCACTCAGCACCATCCACCGCCGCTACTGCCGACCACCGTCGACGCCACCGCCGTCGGCCGTCCCCTCCTCCGCCGGCGCCGCCGCCAACACCACTCCCATTGCCAGCCGTCGACGCTGCCGCCGCTGGCCATCACACCAACGCTAGCCATGGGTATAGGAAGCTAGCCGTCAGCGTCGAGCTCCTCCTAAGTTACCGCCGCCCCTCCCTGCCACGGTCTCTCCGTTGCCTCCGGTGACGCCTCCTCCATCGAAATCCACCGATTGCCCCGGTCACCGCGGCCCCCTCTCCACCCATCCAATGGCTGTGTTCCATGATCAATGGTGCCCTCGCCCATCCCCTGGCTCGCCTTCAATCGCCCGCGCCTTCAATGCCGGTCGCTCCTACGCTGAAGCACACAAGACCGCCATTACTCTCCACCCCTCTTCGATCTTATCCACCTCCCCCTCGCCAGCTGAAGTCATTGCCTCTGCTCCTCTTCGTATGAGCTCTCAAGATGGCCTGCTGACTGGTCAGCTTCACTCGGAGGTCGTCGCCTCGGCCGCGGCACACGCCCAAAAATGGCAGCGCTTACAACCTCGTCGTCGCCGCCGCTCTCTGCGCCGCCCCCTTCGAGCTCCCGGCGTTCAGGCGCGCCCCGTCAACGACCACCTTGCGACCTTTAAGGGTCGCTGCTTGCGCTGCTTGGCCTCCGACCACTGAGCCGAGCAGTGTCGCGACCCCGTCCGTTGTTACTCCTGCCGTCGTTTCGGTCACATCTCCAGGGAGTGCCTTCGCTGGCGCCTCCCATCCACTGTGCCGCCTGCCCCGCCGCGCCACCCAGCCGCAGCCACCTTCGTCCCTGTCATGGCACCGCCCGCACACCCCCACTTGCAACGCTCCGCCCGTCCTCCACCAGGGTGAGCGTCGAGGTGTCATGGACGATGCGCTCCGACGCCGCTGACCTCCACCTCCGTGCCGTCGTCATCATTGTCCTCGGCGGCCCGCACCCGGACCCAGACTTTGTCGCCCAAGCAATCAGCCTCGACACCGACATTCCGCTCTCCGACATCATTGTCTCCCACCTCGCCCCGTTGCATTTCGTCGCTCATTTCACTCTCCCGGAACAAGCAAGGCTCGCCAGCCGCCGCACAATCCGGTCTGCCGGTCTCCGCCTCTCGCTGGTCGCCATCCCCTTTGATCTCCACGCCGTTGGTGGCACCGTCCTCGTGCGCTACCTCGTGCACATGCTCCTAGAAGGCCTTCCTCTCCATGCTTGGTCCGCCGATGTCGTCGAGCGAATCCTCGCCGGCGTCGGCCGCCTTGACGTCGTGGAAGAACCAACGCGGCGACACACTGACACCTCTGCTTTTCGCTTGTGGCTGTGGACGAGGGATCCGGCCTCCATTCCGCTCGAAGCGGAGCTCGAGCTTGTTGAGCCATCGCCCTGCATGGAGTCGCGCTCCCCTGGCGATCTAGGCCCTTCCAGGCTCACTGCGCACCGCGTCCACGACCGCCGCATGCTTCCGTCTATCGTGTGCTCATCCACATTGCCATGGTGGAGGACTTCTCCTCTTTGGGCTCGCGCATCGGCGGCGGCCTCCCGGCATTGATCCCACGCCTCTGGCACCCCGGCTTCCCCGACACGACGCCTCCACTTGCTGCCGCAGTAGTTCCGGCGACGTGCCGCCCCCTTTTCTCCCGTGTTCGGCGGCCTGCTGATGATGAAGATGACGTGGACGTCGGCGCTGCGGCCATGTCGCCTTGCCGCCGCCCGGGGAAGGAGCCATTGCTGGCCGGCTCCTCTCACGCCTCCCCGGGACACGAGGTCTCCCCGTCCCACTCTTGCAGCAGCTCTCTGTGACCATGGGGTCGCCACATTTCACTGAGGCGCTCCACCCCCGCTCGCCGCACCACTCCTGCTCTGCCGCCAGCCTCAACGCCGTCTCCGGCTCCGGCGACTCCGTGGGGTTGTGGGGTCTCTACCCCTCTCCCGTGCACTCGCCCGTGACCGTGGACCGTTCGCCGCCCTCGACCATGGGCCACAAGGCCTTGAGCGCTGCCGCCTCAGCCTTTTGCAGTGAGGGCCTGACACCTGCCCCCGCCTGCCTTTGAGGGCCACCTCGGAACTGCCTCTCTCAGGGACATGACCTCGTCCTGGCGCCTCAAGTGGGTAGCCTAGCTGCTCAGCGAGCAAGCCAGGCCATCTCCCGCTCAGCCTCACCTAAGCCGTCTTCCGTGGGCCTCTCTCTGTTGGGCCGCTCCAGCCCATCGCTGCTGTGCCGCTCAAGCCCATCGCTACCACAGCCCGGGATGCCGGTGCCCTCTCCTTCGGGTCTTGTGACCTCTCCCAACAACCCACTGCCGCCCTTTCAGCCTGCCACTGCTGAGGCTTTCTCTCCAGTTGCCACTCTCCACAACAACCCATAGTATGAATTTAAAGCATTTAAGAAATTAATGAACTGCCTAATCATTCTTGTGATTTGAAGGATGTTGTCGACGGTTGAGATATCGATCTCAAGTCAACTAAGGTTCTTGAAAAAGGGGAGATAGGAGACACGCCGAACAGAACGAACAGCAATCAACGACGAACAGGGAGACACGAGGTTCAGGCCTCTCGAAGAGATAATAGCCCTACATTCAGCCTTTCTTTATACTAAAAGCGGATGACAGGGTGGAACTCGACGAGATTAACAGGCCTCGGCGAGCAGTATGCATCAATACAATGGTGCTTGGCCCCTTTACACGTCGTAGGGGCTCTGTTTATATAGTGGTGATGAACCGGCCTACCGAAGGATAATCGGGTCGGGCTAATTACGAGATCGTAACAAACTCGTACCATGCCAAATACATCTCACGGTAGATAAGGTAAACTCCAAGTCTTGGGGATCAGGACTCCTAATCCAATCCGGGAAACCACGTCCGGGTCTTCATGTCGCCGTGCAGATCTCTGTTCGAGTCGGACTCGAACACGAGGCCTAGACCGTTACGCACCATGCCAGCCAGGAGGCTGTTCGGCAGGATGCGTATGGGCCTGATAGAACCTTCCAGGGAGCTGGGCCCTGGTAGGCTGTTCGACTGGGCCGTCAGGGAGTGGGCATGGCAATGGGCCGTGATTTTATCCCCGATAGCTAGCCCCCGAGACTCAAGTGGAAGGACTCACTAGAGTGGTGTCTTCCTCTTGAGACTCCAAGTCACGAAGAGGGAAATTTTGCTATCACAGAGACGAACAACAAACGACCGATCAGGTTTACGTTCTCCCGAACAAGACTTATTCGAGACCGAGCAAACCCGATCAGTTCCGAGCAACTCTGTTGCACCGAACAGGGAATCACATCTGCCCGAGCAGAGCACTCAGCCTTCAGTGCAGACACTGGAAAAAGCAGCCAACGGTAACTTCACTGCGCAGTGAAAACGGGCGACCGTTTTTACTTAGCCGTTGCAGTAAAAAACTAACCGTTTTGTGGCCAAAATTCGTTGCGGAGCTGCTCGTCTGGGTCTATAAAAGCACACAAGCCACCCGCGGCTCGCCACTTCTGCTCTCACGCACCTTTCCTTCCCAAGCCCTAATTCCAACCGCGCTCAGCGTTAAACAGCCAAACTCCACTCTCAGATCTGTTCGTCCAGCCCTGCTGAAACAACTAGTTTAGCCTATTGAACAATTTATCTAGCCTGATGAAATAATTTGTACAGCCTATTGAAACAATATGTTTGGCATGTTAAAACAATTAGTTTATTCTGTCGGAACAATCTATCTAGCTTATTGGAACAATATTTTTGGCCTGTTGGAACAATTAGTATAGCCTACTAGAACGATATTCTAGCCAAGTGCAACAATTAGTTTTTTCTATTGCAACAATATGTCTAGCCTGCTGAAATAACTAGTTTAGCCTATTGGAAATAATCTTTATAGATTGTTGAAACAATTTGGCTAATGAAAAAATTAAAAATTTTAAAAAGTATTTAAAATGAGTTTATTAGGATTTTAGATGAATTATGAAATTTGTTCTATGTATTTTGGACTCCATATGAATAGAGACAAAATGAGAAAATTAATTAAATACAAAAAATGAAACACTCGTTTTTTTTGCTGGCAGCGACAAGCCGCGTGTTGAACCGCGCTACTGGGCCATGCGGTTGGGCCCGTGTGAGCGTCCGACGCTGGTCGGACGTGCGGCTAGGCAATCATAGCATCACCAAGGGCGCGTGCGTTGGTTGATAGGCCACGCTGCTGGGCCGCGTGCATCCAACGCTGTCGGACGCCCGATCACAAGCATTCCTCAATAAGATATACACAATTATCAATAAACTTAAATCTTAAACTACAAAAATATTCTGGGATATATGATGCACCAACTTGTTTTTTGCACTTTCATAGATGCATTAAAATTCACACAATAAAACCCAAATTTGGCAAAACCAAGTTTGTTACAAAAATAAAAGGAGCATTCATTCTTAAAACTATATAATGTATTGACTATCATTAATAACCAGTCAAAGGAGCAACCTAGAACATTTTTTATAATTGGAGGATCATTTTTATCTAGTGTTGAATTTAAGAAACAAAAAAAATTGTTTAGTTGATAGTCTCATAGGCCACAAAAATGGATTCCCCCTATTGTAGCAAGGAAACACCCACTGTCTACGAACCAGGAAGAGGTGAAACAGTGCGGGGACAGCGGATCAAAGGAGGTGCCAACCTAAAGGGAGCCTTGCCTTCTGACGGCAAAGCCAAGGCGGACCAAAGGAGGTGCCATCTCGAAGGAAGCCTCGCCCCCCTCCCCACGAAGGCGAGGCCAAGGCGAACCAAGGAGGGGAGACAACACGAGGGGAGCGTCTCGTGGGAGCCCGCGGGGAGGCCATACGCCCTAGAGCCAAGATACAAAAGTGGAAAGAAGCAAGTATAGGGCGCTAGCAAGTGTCGTGAATCGTATCGCGCGACAGAAGGATACGCGTACTGATTGTAAAAATCGGGTCTCCCTATATTCCCTTTGTAATCCTGCTTTAATTAAGACGGTGGGGGCATTTGAGTCCTTGCCCACGGTCACGAGGTGCTTTTCCCCCGAAGCCCCTGCCCTTGGGGAGCAGGTCATGGGCCATGAAAAGACTTTCTGGCCCTCGCTTTGCCTTTGATCGGAGGGGCTGTAATGGAAGATGTAAAAATTGCCACTACAATAAATAGAGGCCTCAGGATAGAACAGGCGGGCAATAAATTTTAGACTAACTATTTTGTCTCAAACTCTGCTTCCCAAGTTGCTTTGCGTGCTTGGTCAAGTTGTTGCGCGAGACAACCCCTTATAAATATGTTGTCTGGCTCGGTCCAACGATACCTCACATAGAACGCTAAAATGAGCATAGGTAGACTTGGATGTTCGGTGGATGTTAAAGAGCCTTGACGACTTGGATGTTTTTTTTTATGTGAAGGCAGGAGCGCTGCCGTATATTCATCAAAAAGGGAAGGAGATACATGATGGGGGGAGAAAAGGGCCCCACCCCCCGTGGGCCAAAGCAACAAAATTAACTAATTACAAAAGTGGCGCCCGCAGCCTCCCAAAGGCGCAGGTCATCAAGAAGTTGGTTCAGGAAGATCGCAACCCCTCTGTCCACCTTCCGGAAGATTCGATTGTTACGCTCCAGCCAAATATGCCATAACGTGGCGGCGACGATGGAGAGCTCACCCTTCGAGCAGGGTCTGACGTCGAGGAGGTCGGAGGTCCACCAGGAGACGATGTTGCTTGCATGAGCCCAGCTTGAAGGGTTGAGGGCAAGAGCGTTGAGTAGCGTCGCCAGTCTGGACCAGACGTGACAGGTAAAGGCACGTTGAAGAAAAAGGTGCTCTGGCGTCTCCAGGTTGCGCTTGCACAGGGGGCAGAAGTATTCATTCTGCAAGCCCCTCCTAAGTAGGGCATCAGCCGTGAAGACACGGCGCTGCAGCAGCGTCCACAGGAAGAATTTGTACTTTGAAGGAGCCCAAAGCTTCCACACCCGAAAAAGCGCAGGTTTGGCGATGCGGCCCTCAAATTGGAGTTGGTATGCGGTCTTGACCGAGAAGACAGAGTCTTGAGCGAATCGCCACAGCAATAGGTCTGGCACGCCCGCAGCAAGCTGCACCGAAGGGATGTGCCGAAGAAGCGACACAAGCTCCTGCACGAGGAGCGGGGTGAGGTTGCGGCTGAGATACGAGATCCACACCGCATTGGACAAAGCGTCACGCACCGATCTATTCTTCCTAGCAGAGGCCGCGTAGAGACCGGGAGCCAGGTGCCTTGGGGCCGAGCCGGAAAGCCAGAAATCATCCCAAAAGAAAGTGGTGGCTCCATCCCCCAAGAAAACGGAGGTGCCGACCCTGAGCAGGTCGACGTCAGAGTCAACCGAGGGTAGAGTGGGATGGGAGGTCCAAGCTGGGCGAGGGTGCGGACGGCTTAGCCAGAGCCAGCGTAGTCTCAAGGCCCGAGAGAAGCGGGTGAGGTCGAGCACCCCAAGCCCACCAAGTGAGGTGGGGGAGCGGACGACGGACCAGCTGACTCGCCTGCCCCCGGGGGATTCATAACCCTTCCAGAGCCAGGACCGCCTGAGGGAGTCAATTCTCTTGATGATCGAGATGGGTGGCTTGATGACAGAGAGAGTGAAGGCCGGGAGAGCGGTGAGGACTGCCTTTAGCAGGGTGAGGCGCCCACCTTTGGACATCAGAGGGCCGCGCCACCCGGCTAGCCTTGAGGCCACTTTGTCGATTAGTGGTTGGAAGTGGACGTGCTTGAGGCGCCGGACGGAGAGAGGCATCCCAAGGTACTTTAGGGGGAAGGACGTCAGTTCCGCCGGCAGGTCTTGGAGAATGAGGGCGAGGTCAACACCCTCGCAGTTGATTGGAACCACCTGGCTTTTGGAGAAGTTTGCACGAAGGCCAGTGATTTCGCCGAAATCCCGGAGAATGGCAGCTAACTAGCTCGAAAATGGCTCCCAAATCAACTGCTTTGGTGATCAGAGAGATGAGAGGCTCAATGGCAATGTTGAAAAGGAGAGGCGAAAGGGAGTCTCCTTGCCGTAGGCCCCGGCCGTGGTGAATGGTGTCCGTGGGGTGGTTGTTAAGGAGGACATGTGAGGAGGATGTTGCTAGGGTCATTGAGATCCATTCTCTCCAGCGAGGGCTGAAACCCCGCGTCCGAAGGTTGTCGAGGAGATAGATCCAAGAGACGGAGTCGAAAGCTTTCTCAAGGTCCAGCTTTAAAAGCAGGGCGGGGATTCTAGATCTGTGCAGAGCCGTCGCACGGCGCTGAACCAAGAGAAAGTTATCCTGGATGTGGCACTTTTTAATGAAGGCACTCTGACAGGGGGAAATTAGCTCCTCCATGAACTGGGCTAAGCGGGAAGCGAGGATCTTGGTGAACAGCTTTCCCACGCTGTGGATTAGGCTGATGGGACGATAGTCCGAGGCTGAGAGGGGATTGTCTTTTTTTGTCATTAGGACGATGTGCGCACTGTTGAGGCTTGCCAGACCGGTTGAGTCGAGATTGAAGAGGCATTGCAGTGTCTCAAGCAGGTCGGCAGAGATGATGTCCCAGCAAGCTTTGTATAAATCCCAGGTGAACCCGTCTGGACCCGGGGCCTTATCGCTGGGAAGGGCAAAAACCACCCTTTTTATCTCTTCTAGGGTTAGGGGGGCGTCGAGGGAGGACAAGTCAACCGAGGGCATCCCCAGGAAGCCCCAGTTAAAGGTGCGGCTAGAGAGCGGATGGGCGTTTGAGGCGGACTCACCAAAGATGCTCGAGAAGTGCTCGTGGAGGACGCTGGCCTTGTCAAGGAGCTCGGTGTGTAAGCCAGAGCTGCTTTGGAGCGACTGGATGAGGTTTCTCCTCCTTCGTCCATTGGCGCAGAGGTGGAAATATTTGGTGTTGGCGTCACCTAGCTTTAGCCAGGATAGCCGGGAACGCTGTTTCCACTTGATTTTCTCAATTGTGCAGAGGCCGAGGATGCGAATCTTTAGCTGCCGGCGGAGAGACGATTCGTCCTCCGAAAGGTGGCGAGCTTCCATTGCTAGGTCAAGGAGGCGAAGGGTTTCCGTGGCAAGTGCGAGCTGGAGCTTGATATCACCGATCGAGGAGAGCTTGGCCTTCAGGCGAAGAAGAGGATGTGGGTGCAGGCCCGGGCGCGGGGTCAGACTAGGCCTGGAGGATGACCTGATGAAAACCGGCTAAGGAGAGCCAGTAGAGCTCAAAGTGGAAGCGGAGTGGATCCTGGGGGGGCTTTTCCGCAGTGCGGAATAGAGGGCAGTGGTCGAAAACGGAGGAGGAAATGGGGAGAAGAGAGCAAGATGGGAAGAGGAGCTCCCAATCGGTGTTTGCAAAGGCCCGATCGAGGCGCACCAGAGTGGGGGCGGCCTGTTCGTTGCTCCAGGTGAAGCGCCTGCCAGAGAGATGGATCTCTCGGAGACGGCAAGCGTCGAGGGTGTCTCGGAAGCGGGACATCAGACGCCTGTTGAGGTTAAGGTTGCTATTGTCCGAGGCTTTGTAGATCAGGTTGAAATCACCAAGGATGAGCCAGGGCCCTGCGACGCCACTGGCTTTAGTTTGCAATTCTTGGAGGACGGCAGGCTTCTCCGAATCACCCGTAGGTCCGTAGACATTGGAGATGAGCCAGGAGGGTTGTCCATCGGCAGGAGTGACTTTCGCTGAGATTGAATGCGGGAGAAGGAGGGGGTCGGAGAGCTGCATGCGGGAGTCACCCCAGAAGAGCAACAGCCCTCCCCTGGTGCCGGTGGCCGGGATGGAGAGCACCCCATGCAGCCTGAAGCCGGAGATCTTGAAGAGCAGTTGGAGGGAGGGGGTAGAGAGCTTAGACTCCTGGATGGCAAGGATGGTGGGGTAGTGGGAGCGGACAAGAGAAGCGATGACATCCCTCTTAGCCCCGGAGTTAAGGCCGCGAACATTCCAGCAGAGGATCTTCATGAAGGAAACCAATAAGACACACTAAAGGGGGGTCTCTTGAGAGGAGCCATTGGGGCTCGGGAAAAGCAGAGACCAAGAGCAAGGAAGGATCCGCACGCAGGCGGAAAGCATGCGGGGCGCCCAGACAAGGGCGAGCGACAGCGGGGAGGACCACACGCAGGCGGGCAAGGACACGCTCTGCACGCAGGCAGAGTCGAAGACACTAAGACAGGGTTGCCACACGTAGGAGGCAGGGACCCTGGACGAACGCCCACACGCAGGTGGGGAAAATAAAAGGAAACACTAAACATTGAAGGGGAGAAGCCCCGAAAGAAACGAAGCAGGAACAACAGCTAAGCGGGGGTGGAGCAGTCCTCAGCGACGTCGGAGCCGGTCATGGAAAGGTCCACGGCCGGGCGTGACAGGCCGCAGAGGTCGGCGACGGCGGCACAAACAACTGAGTCGAGCTGAGCTGCGGAGAGGAGCTTCTCGAGCTTTGTCGCTGTCAGCGTCTGGGAATCGCGCTCCTGAAGAGCAGCGGGACCACGGACCGGCAGACGAATTTGTAGTCGAAGTGAGGCCCAACGACGACCCTTCTCAGCAGCCCAAGTGGCGACCGAGCCTGCAAGGGCTCAGGCAGCGCAGTCTTCCCGGACTAAGTCGGACAGTGAAGAAGGAGAAGAAAAGCAATACAAACCGTGGAGACACGAGTGATTTACCCTGGTTCGAGCCCCCACTGCCGGGTAATAGCTCTACTTTAGTTTTGTTGCTTATGTGGTGGAAAACAATACAAGGGTGCCGAGACCGGGCTTGGAGGCACCGATCCCGAGCTTACAACGATAGAGACTAAGACTACTGCTAAGGAAGCTTCGGGCGCAGGTGCTGCTTGGGTGGCTTGAATTGTTTGGACTGCCTGAGAATACTTGCCCCCGAACGGATCTAGGGCCCTTCCTTTTATAGGCGCGGTGGATCGTCCGAGGCTGATCCGGCGGGCCCCACGTCGGTCTTTGCTTTAGTGGCGATGTTCTTGTCTCCTTCCGGGGCTCTGTCTGGCCTGGAGCCTGCAGGGAGAAGCTGGTCAGATCAATACTGGATGCGTGTTGCCTTGGAAAACCGATACGGGGAGAAACCTTCTTTAGGGAGAAAGCACTTTCCCTTTATCCCCAACATAGCATTGATTGGTCCGAGCCAGCCTCGCGCCGCCCGTTGGGGGCGTCGCGTAGCGTAACAACCGTTCGCTGCCTACCAAGGAGAGCAAACGACAAACCAGGTTGCCCGCGTGCCTTCCCGGGCTGCGGGTTCCCAGGAATGCACAGTCCTTTCCGGTCAAGGTAGGAGAAAGTGTGGTGGGACACGACGGTTGTCGCCACCTGCCAACGGACAGACGGGCTATCCGCGCAACCGTCCCCCGGACTAAGGCTAGCCCGGGAGGTGCGCGGCGCCTGCTAAGGCGTGGTTTTGACCTGGTCAAGCCCGGGGAGAGACCCTAGTGGGCTAAGCGCTCCCTTTAGTACGGCCAGGGGTAGCCTTTTGGACCTTCCATTTACACGGTGGGCCGGTACGGAATCGGCCCAAGGCCCTTCTCAAGATGGGCCGCTTATCAATCACCAACTGTCGCCAGGTCGTGAGGTGTGGGTGTGGGGGGCGAAGGAGATCCCGAGGCGACGAGCGAGGAGACCCTGGGCCTTGCGGACGGCAGGCACAGAGGAGGACCCCGCCGGGGCAGCGACCAGGCACGAGGCAGCAAGGCGAGAACTACGCCTAGAAGGCAGAGCCTGCCTGGCGCGGGAGCGCCAAAGCGGGGGAGAGGAGAGCAGCGGTGGAGGGGCGGGGACAGTAGCTCTGGCCAGGAAGGCGAAAGCGGTAGGGTGTAGGAGCGGTGCGACGAGCGAAGCCTCGATGTCCATGGAATCGAAGGTGGGGTCTGGCAGAGACACGATGGAGTTTAAGTCCCAGAAGTGAAGCTCACTCCCAACAACACCGTGGGCCCCTGCAGACAGGGATAGAGGTGGAGTGAGGGAGCAACTTGGGCCAGAGGTGGGAGAGTTGGTCAGCAGCAGCAGCAGGTGTTGTGCAGGGCCAGCCAAGAGGCCCCCGAGCGCCGGAGCACACGCTGTGCCCGGGCCGCGGGGGGAGCCCAAGTCTGGCCAGGCAGGGGAGGCGCCCAGCCCACGGGGAGAGGCCAACAGCGGCCTGGAGGGGGAGCCCAGCCATGGGGAGAGGCCGACAGCGGCCTGGAGGGGGAGCCCAGCTCACAGGGGAAAAGCGAAGGCTTGGAGCCGGCCACAGCCTGGAGGGGGATGCCACGGTGGTGGTCAGCGGACCGTTGGGCTGACCGGCGTGGCGCACGTTGACCAAGGCGGTCACGGGCGGAGCGCGCAAGATGCACTGTGGCAGGCGGCGCACGGGGTTGCGCGCGCACCCTGGGCCCACGGCGACAGGTGCCTCGGAGCGGCGCCCAGGGGGCCATGGAGGCTACGACCACAGCGACGGCGCCCCCCGGGCGGCGGCTTCACCGGCGACGACCACAGGGGCGGCGCCTCCCCGGGCGGCGGCTTCACCGGCGGGAGACGGGGATGTTGCGGCCGGCGCGACGGCGATGGCAGAGGGAAGCTGAAGCAGAGGTAAGCCGGAGACGACGGCACTAGGACGGGCAGCGAGAGTGAGGAGGCCGTGGCGGCAGAGGGGGGGGAACGGGAGTGGGAGGAGTCCGCGGAAGAGGAGCACGAGACGGCGCGCTGGGCGGTGTGCTCCTTGCCGGCACGGCGGCGGGAAGGGGCGCGGTGCTCTGCGCCCGCATCGCCCTCGCCATCGCTGTCATCCCGGCACCGGCTGGGGACGAACAACGCCCGGCACGCCGTAGAAGGGAATGGAGACAGCGACGGGGGGACGGAGTCAAGCTGTCCAAGGCGCCACGAGTTGGGAGGGTGTATGATGATGGGGGCGCCGCCGCCGACTCGGGACGAGACGGCAATGTAATCCTCGACCATGTCGAGATGCAGGATGAGGTTGTGCAAGGAGACCCTGGGCGGGCACGGGCGCGGCGCGCCGGGGAGGCGCGCGGGGCCACGAGCGCCGCCGCGGTTGGCCTCCAGGTAGGGGGAAGAGTCAAAGAGCTCGAGCTCCACGGCGAGGGGGATGCAGGTAGGGTGCCGCGTCCACACCTAGACGTGGAAAGAGGCGGTGTCCTGACGAAGGCGGGTCTCCGGCTCGACGACATTGATGCGGCCGGCGCCGGCGAAGATTTGGTCGACCATGGCGGTGGACCACGCGTGCAGGGGGAGGCCCTCCACGAAGACGAGGGCACGGTACCAAGCCGCGGTGGGCGTGCCGCCATTGTGGAAATCATCCGGGAAGGCGTCGAGGCGGAATTTCCTTCCGTTAGCGTGGAAAGAGCGGCGCGCCGCGTGCCGCGCCTGCTCCGGGCGGGTGAAGCGGGCGAGGAGGCGGAGGTGGGTGACGTGCGTGACGGTGATCTCCGAGAGCGGGATGCTGGTGTGGATGGCGATCAAGTTGGTGCGGCGCAGCCAGGGCTGCCAGTCCCCATCTCGTTTTGCGCCGTTCTCTTGGCGTTTTGAGCGAGATCTTTTCCGCTGTGTCTGTGCTAAGTTCTTGTGTGCGTAGGTGAGCAGTACCCGGCACCAAGTTTCAGGTTTGGGGTTTTGGCTCGTTTTGGCTCCGTTTCTATCGGGGTTTAATCGAGTTCTTCCGTGCAAGTATCTTGGTGCGTATCTGTCCAGTAGACGGTACCAAGCACTCTCTTGGGGGTTTCTTTCCTTGCTTTGGAGTGTAGCCTTTCAGTGGCTGACTCCGAGCAAGTTTTGGAATTTTTGAGTAGTGAGTTTTCAGAGGCTCCTATTCACCCCCCTCTAGGTCGCCTTTTCGGTCCAACACTCGCCTATATATAACTAGTCGAGTTCTATACGATCATCCTACGAATCGTATAGTTAGTGTACCTACAGAAAAGAGTTAGAAAAACTTGTATAGCCACCTTTACTAACAGTTTTGGTATAGGGCTTAAACGTGGTGCTCTCAATTTTGCAAAATAGGTGGAAAATGGGTTTTGGAAACCAAAATAAGAGTCTGTAATCATTATTTGTGTATGATTAGCTCTGATACCATCTGTGGCGGTCGTATAACTTCGTATAATGTATGCTATACGAAGTTATTATTGGGGAGGCGGCGGAGCTCTCAAGCCAGTGCGGCGCAGGGGGCGGCGTCGAGTTGGAGCGGAGAGGAGGAGCGGCGGCGCCCAGAGTAAATGAGAGGTTCCGGGCCCGCGAGGTGGCGAAGGGGCCGGCGGCGCGTTGGGGCGGAGAGGAGGAGGAGGTGGTGGCCGGCGTTGGGAGAGAGGCGGAGGCGGTCGGCGCTGGAGAGGCGACGGCAGCCGGCGCGGGAGAGGCGGCGGCGGCGGCGGCTAGGGGGAAACCCTAGTCGCCCGCCCGGTCGCCCCTTGCGCACTCAGCCAAAGCATCTTTTCGTCTCTCCGCTCTAGGATGTACCCACAATTTGTAAGTTGTTCTAATGCACTATTGAGCTACTATATTTTTATCATCTCCAACAAAGTCTCCAAATTTAGAGACTAACATAGAAACTCTGTTAGATGTTATAAAGAGATTGAGATTGAAAGCAATAGTGTTTTAATGAACCTACTTGTGATGATCTTATGTTGTCTCCAACAGAATTCCCTAAAGCACCCTCTATCTCAAAATAGGGGATAGATTCTTTCTCTATGTGCTCCAACAGCGTTCTCTATTTCGTTCTCTAAAATAGAGAATCTCCTTATATGTAGGGATTATCTCTCTTTCTCTTATACAATTCTTCATATAGGGAACGTTATTGGAGATGAGCCCTTTCAAAACGTTATTGGAGATGAAAAAATATAGGGAGAGAATCTTTTTAAAGCAAGTCTGTATATAAGGCTATAGGGGATCGAATTTAGGGACTACTGTTGGAGACAGCCTCAGTGGTGTATATATACCAGTTCAAGGATCAAGTACCATAATGAATATAAATTGATAAACTACATTGTACACCTTATAATATTGAATTGACCTAAATTATTGTGGTCATCGTGCAACATGTGTTATAATAGAAACCTCGAGAACAATTAAACATGCATTGAAGCAACCCGTTGATATGCCACAAGCATCTAACTGTGCCAGAGAGATGTTAGTCCTAATAGCCAACGTTGAGTCTCCCTTGTAGAACTTTACACTTTCTTCGACTCCTTCAACTATTCCTTGGAATAAACACCACCATGTAAAATGCGGAGGTGAGTGCATTAACCAAATGGCACTTGCTACCTAAACTACCTGGCAGGTTGGCACCCACTGCCAACCCAACTAAATAAGTCATGTGCTGGAAACATGAAACTAGGACTATTGATGTCAAGGACATACGAGTGGAGCGTTATATGCTGGATCGAGGCTGGTAGGGCGACCCCCACCAATCAGACTATATTTTATCAGTGTATTCACAACGTATATTAGCAAAAAAAAAGGCTTCGTAATGGCATGTTTGCATGAGAAAACATATTATAATAACAACAAAGGGATATCAACTTTATAATGTCATATATAAAAGAGAACTTATGGCCTATTCTCTACAAACTTATCTTTGTTTTTGCTTTATAATGTGACCCAACTTATCTTCCTTTTTGCTTATCTTTGTTAAAATACAAATGATTTGGTTTTCAAATCTGGTTTTTTTATGTGAAGGTATGTCTAACAGCTTTATAGAATTAAGATTATGTTTTTTTGAGCTGATCTGAATGGCCGAATGGTTAAAATTACTAAATTTCTAGAAATTCTCGAGGTAGTCTTGAGATTCAGATCCATTTCATTTGACTTGCTTTTTAAAACGTTAGGACACACCTTCAAAACAACAAAAAAAGGCTCAAAAAACTCAAAGGATATGTCTTTTCAAAACATAAATAAATCGTTAAACTGTTAAGCCGTTAAGCTGAAAAGAGCCTAAGTTAAAAGAAGAGGATATGGTTCTTAGATCCACCTTAACAAGCTCTCGAAGTTAAGAAATAAGTTAGATAAGCGGGATGTGGAGAAAAGGGTTAATAATGTGATGGACCAATTAGCCCTATAAAAAAAGGAAAGGATGGTAGCAAGAGGAATACACATATTCCACCTTTAAAGCTTGCCGTACTCATCCTTTTGTGGTTACTATCAAACGTGCACGTGCAAAGCACGTTGAAACAATTCTGATATCAACAATTTGTAGAAAAAAGTAACATTTAGGACACGTGCAATTTTTTTTTTCTATTTTTCTATATCTATATGGAGCAGGTGTAGGAGCATTCCTTATTTCATTGGTTGTCTCATTTAGTTGATATTGACGTGGGTCATCTCATAAAACACCTGAACAAGCAAAATTAAATATCAGATAATCAAGATATAGATATAGATTAATTAAACGGGTGCAATAACATGCAAATAATTGTTTTTTATTAACAGATCAATCATGTACATGGATGTACGTATAAATACGAGTGACACTTACTCATTTAATTAAAAGTAGCAATGCGTTCTCTCAATAGGCCGGTCAGGTTGTAAATTATAATCATATATGTGCATCACGATTGCTATTTACCGCGTTGCCAGCTTAATTAACAGGTTGTACACTCTGCACGCATTGACATGGAGGGGAGGATACTGGAGCGTATTCTTAACAGAGCTACGTAATACTCCTACTTCTATACGGAGTCCTGAATTTATTCCACCGCCCGGCCCGGACAGACATTTCGTATGTATGAGTATGTATGATTGGGGCGTACGTGGCTACCCCCGTTCTATTTATAGTGTTTCTGTGCTAGTCTGTTAGTTCTAATGTAGGAAGAATTAGAAAAAATTATTAGGAAGATTTATAATGGGAGAATAAAAATTAATCCCGTGTATATATATGGGCAAGAGTCCATGGTCTCTATGGTTGCTAGTCTGTTAGTTGTAGTCTAGGAAGAATTAGAAAGATTTATGATGGGAGAATAAAAATTAATCTCATGTATATGTATATGTGGGCAAGAGTTCGTGGTCTATACGTATCAAGTTGTGGGCAAAAAACCGTGGTCTATACATATCGAGGCAAGAGTCAGTGGTCTATATGTATTGAGTCAAAAGTCTGTGGTCTCTACGTATATGTATATATGGGCAAGGGAAAGAGTCTGTGGTCTATATGTATCGAGTTGTGGGCAAGAGTCTGTGATCTATACGTATTGAGTCAAGAGTCCGTGGTATCTACGTATATGTATATATGGGCAAGAGTCCATGGTCTATACATATCGAGTTACGCGTAAGAGTCTATGATCTATACGTATCGAGTCAAAGGCCCGTGGTATATACGTATCGAGTCAAGAGTCCATAATCTCTACATATATGTATATATGGGTAAGAGTCCATGGTCTATACGTATCAAGTTATAGGTAAAAGTCCATGGTTTGTACGTATCGAGTCAAGAGTTCATGATCTATACTTGACAGCAAACTTCTAAAAAATTATGACCGTTGAATGATGGATTGAGGAAATAGACATATGTAATTTATAGTTAGATCTAGACCAACTGTTCAATTATAGAGTAGTTTAGATTTAGATGAACTTATGATACACGCAAGGATTGAGAAATAAACACACATTTTGAAAACCATTTGATCAATTGATTGATTAGAATCTTGGAATGTAAAATAGATAAAAAGAATCGGTTGATCTTTACATAGCACAGATCAATAAGCTACATTTCTGATATGCTGAATGTAAAGCTTGATGCATGTTAGCTTAAGGTGGTAAATCGGCTTTCTCATATAGAGAACATATCCTGTGCAAACAGCCTTCTCGTGCAAACCAACTAGCAAAAGTCATGAAAAATTCTGAAAAAAATCATACACGTACTTCAAGTCATACTCCACCTATATATAAAATTTCAAGTTCAAATTCGTTATATTTAAAGCACAGCAAAAAAGAGAAAATTCTGACAGATTTATACTAAAAAATCTGTCAGAATTTTCTCTTTTTTGTTACTGCTAAAATATAGCGAATTTGAACTTGAAATTTTATATATAGGTGGAGTATGACTTGAAGTACGTGTATGATTTTTTTCAGAATTTTTCATGACTTTTGCTAGTTGTTTTAAAACATCAGGACCCACCTTCAAAACAACAAAAAAGGGCTCAAAAACTCAAAAAATATGTCTTTTCAAAACGTAAATAAATTGTTAAACTGTTAAGCCGTTAAGATGAAAAGAGCCTAGGTTAAAAGAAGAGGATATGGTTCTTATATCCACCTTAGCAAGCTCTCGAAGTTAGAAAATAAGTTAGATAAGCCGGATGCGGAGAAAAGGGTTAATAATGTTATGGACCAATTACCCCTATAAAAAATGGAAAGGATGGTAGCAAGAGGAATACACATATTAGACCTTTAAAGCTTGCCGTACTCATCCTTTTGTGGTTACTAGCAAACGTGCGCGTGCAAAGCACTTTGGAGCAATTCTGATATCAACAATTTGTAGAAAAAAGTAACATTTAGAACACGTGCAATTTTTCCTATTTTTCTATATCTATATGGAGCAGGTGTAGGAGCATTCCTTATTTCATTAGTTGTCTCATTCAGTTGATATTGACGTGGATCATCTCATAAAACACCTGAACAAGCAAAATTAAATATCATATAGTCAAGATATAGATTAATTATCGGGTGCAATAACATGCAAATAATTGTTTTTTATTAATAGATCAATTATGTACATGGATGTACGCATAAATATGCGTGACACTTACTCATTTAATTAAAAGTAGCGATGTGTTCTCTCGATGGGCCAGTCAGATTGTAAATTGTAATCATATATATGCATCACGATTGTTATTTACTGCGCTACCAGCTTAGTTAACAGGTTGTACACGTCCGCATGCATTGACATGGAGGGGAGGATACTGTTGCGTATTCTTAACAGAGCTACGTAATACTCCTACTTCTATACGGAGTCCTGAATTTATTCCACCGCCTGGCCCGAACAAACGTTTCATATGCATGAGTATGTATGATTGGGGCGTACGTGCCTACCCCTGTCCTATTTATAGTGTTTTTGTGCTAATCTGTTAGTCCTAGTCTAGGAAGAATTAGGAAAAATTACTAGGAAGATTTATAATGGGAGAATAAAAAATAATCCCGTGTATATATGGGCAAAAGTTCATGGTCTCTACGGGTGCTAGTCTGTTAGTTTTAGTCTAGGAAGAATTATAAAAAATTAAGAAGATTTATAATGGGAAAATAAAAATTAATCCTATGTATATGTATATATGGGCTAGAGTTCGTGGTCTATATGTATCGAGTTGTGTGCAAGAGTCCGTTTATCGAGACAAGAGTCAGTGGTCTATAGGTATCAAGTCAAGAGTTCGTGGTCTCTACGTATATGTATAAATAGGCAAGAGCAAGAGTCCATGGTCTATATGTATCGAGTTGTGGGCAAGACTTCGTGGTCTATACGTATCGAGTCAAGAGTCCGTGGTCTATATGTATCGAGTCGAGAGTTCATGATCTATACTTGATAGCAAACTTCTGATAAATTATGGCTATTGAATGATGGATTGAGGAAATAGACATGTGATTTGTAGTTGGATCTAGGCCAACTGCTCAATTATAGAGTAGTTTAGATTTAGATGAACTTATGATACACGCAAGGATTGAGAAATAAACACACATTTTGAAAACCATTTGATCAATTGATTGATTAGAATCTTGGAATGTAAAATAGATAAAAAGAATTGATCTTTACATAGCACAGATCAATAGGCTACATTTTTGATATGCAGAATGTAAAGCTTGATACATGTTAGCTTAAGGTGGTAAATCGGCAATATATCTTGCCATCTTTACAACATTTGAGGTCCTCAACTAATTTCTACTTTCACTCATCATAGTGATTGATTGGCATGAGAGGGCTTCTAGGATTATGAGTCCATTTGTCCAAATACCCCTTTCCTTTGTCCGTTTCATCCAACTTGTTCTCTGATTTGAATTTCAACCCTAGCTCTGGCACAGAGACTCTCAATTTCTCAATTGATTCTAAACTACCTGCCCCAACCAGTAGTTCCTGTGGACGACGTTGAATCGGACTATTAACCTATTAGATGAACAACATTAGTGACAACAAATCATGAGATACAAGAATGATACAGAGGTGGTTTGCATTGATAATTGCACTGGTCTTGCAAAAAGTAATTATCTCCCAGACATAGCAGTGTTAAGCATGTCTATATGATACGTAGTGATATGGTTCTGTACTTCTGTTGCATTCTGCCATAGAGATTTCAGTTTTTTTCTAAAAAAATTTGTTTCTGTGCGATAATTTAAAACAACCTATTTGTTAGCAAAAATTCAAGAGCAAACAAATTTTATGTTCTAAAAAGACATTTCTGTTATCAAAAGTTTGATGTATTTGTATAGCTCACTATTTCGATTCTAGTCTAAAGGGCATAGAGATATCTTACCATATAATCCTTTTCAATACAGTTATTTGTCATTTTCGTTACAGATTCCTTGAGTTGACTGTGTTTTTCATTCAACAATTCAAAATGATCTGAGAAAGAGGAAGATACAGTCTCTAATCTCATTCTAGTTTCCTGATCCTGTAAGCGAGAATCTGGAAAAGAAAATGGACTACATCAGGAGAATGTCATCTTCTGAGATCTAATGAATAAATTTTTGGTTTAGGTAGATGAGTTACTCTCTGAAGCAATCAACATATCCGATGTAATTGAACGGAACTCAGCATCCTTCTGTGAGGACGACAGCAGTGCCTCCTGGAAAATACGTTCAGTTCTCTTTGTTCTTTTTCTGCATGCAAGAAACAAGTAAGAACGTGAAAATATCATAAACTAAAAGGTTTATAAGAATGTCACCCAGCATGACCACTTTTCTACATGAATGCAACTTACTCAATGAGATCATTAGTTTCCTCAACCGAGCTCTTGTTTAGGTCTTCTAAAGAAGATTGAGCCTGTGACCAGTGAGAAACAGAATGTCCACTTTTCTTCAAGCTGCAATAAGCATTTGTTCAGCATAAATAAATCATGGAAACAAAAGGGCTTCAAGAGAGACTAACTAATTCGAGTTGCACCAAATTTAAAGTAGACAAGTGAGATGGATACCACTGCTGCAAGATGCCCTCCATTTGATCTTTGATTTTAGCATGTGACGCCTTATCATTCTCAATTTGGCTCTCTAATTTTCCAGCATAGGCCGCAGCGTCCTTTTTGCCGTCATCTGAAACTTGTTGTAAGTTGGACATTTGTGATATCATGTGTTTTTGTTGTTCACTGTATCTCTCATTCAGTTGTACTACATATTCTGAAACCTGCTAGAAGACAAATAATTTATTGCTTAACTCATACAAAAAGGCTTATTTTTGCTGAAGCAATAACTAAGCTGACCATTGTATTTTTTCTGGCAGTCAAGCCTGCTAAAATTCCAGCAATCTGGTCAAAAGCAGCTTGCTCCTCTCGAACAGAAAGTTCCTATTAGAAGTGTGATGTCAGGAAGTTAGTCCATACTTGAACTGTGAAGATATCTGTCAAAACCAACCCACCTTGAACCCCTTCTCAAATTCAAGAAACTGAGAGGAACTCTCTCTTTGACTTTGTTCCATAAGTTTCATGATACTAGACGCATGGGCCCTGATATCTTTAAAGAAATCAATTGATGTCTTGGACATGGCTTGTGCTGAAGTAAGACTCCTTTGCAATGCCTGCAGGAAAAGGTTTTCAGAATGAGTTACGGCATCAACTAAAAGATGTGCCATAGTGTCAAGGCAGGTGAGCTAACAAAAGAAAGGGCCAAGGAGACATACTACTTCTTGTTGTTCCGCAGAAAAGGCTAACGATTCCTTGAGCTCATGAATAGATTTAAAAACATCACTAAGTAAATGTTCAGCCTCAGAAATCATCACTGCTAAAAACTGTTTGCAAAATAGGCAGTAATTAGGTCTTGTACAATGATTCAATTATTTAATTGAAATTTATATTATTCTATACATTTTCAACTGCTACTGAATGAGAAGATATATCCAGTTTCATCTGCTCAGAGTCTTCAATGGATCGCTGCTGTAGACTACTGGCAAGCGTGTTCATGCATTGCACCCCAGAGGTATAAATATCTTTGGCCTTCGCAATTCTCCTCTCCAAGTGGTAGGCTGACTGGGGGAAGTTGTATGATCCAACTATTTTAGTGTTCTAGGATAGGAAAAGTAATCTTGAATAAAATACAAAAACAGTTTTTTAACAATACCTCAGATTTAGCTGAAAAGTATGATTTGATCTGTTCATTCATAGACTCCAGAAATTGATGTTGTTCACAAATGGACCCAACAACTGTGTTGTGCAGAAGGTCAAGATTGTGAACCAATTGAAACCGGAAATCAAATAACAACCCTTTATTTTCTGCTTCAGTTTCCGATTGCCTTTCTATAAATGTTTTGTCAAAAAAAGAACGATCAGTAAAAGTAAGCAGCAACCAGTATTAGACAGGGTTGTACTAGTTGTTTACCTAGTTTGTTCAGCATATAAGAAATATCTTCAGATGCATTTTCCAAGGTGCCACGCATAACCTTTGCACGATCAAGAATTAGGTGTTCTGTCCAATGTTATTAAAATAACTTGCTCAAAAAAATGTTATTAAAATGACCAAAACATCAAAACACTTGATCAAAGAGACAAGGATCTTTGCTTATTTCATCTATCAAGCTCTTCAAGCTAGAAATACATGAGTGCATATTTACCAGCAAAGAGTAAATTTGAGATTACGAAATCCTTCTCCTTCAGCATAATGTTAACTTTAGAATGAGCTTCTTGGAGATCCAGAAATTCCCCCTTGCAACTTTCAATGCACATCTAAATAGGCAGATGTAAAAAATATGAAGATCTTTACGGTCTTAAACCAATCAGCAGAAAGCATTTGCAAAAAAAGAAAAGAACTGAACAATATGTTCACCAAAGTGCTTCACCTTCAACTCTTTATTCTGACTTTCAAAATCCAAATTTCTTTCCTGTTCTGCTAGGTACAGACCTTTGAAATTTTCAAGTTCCTATCAGACCACCAAAGGTGCAGGTCAGTTGAACCCTGGATAGGTAAAATAATTCATACATTTTAATTGAATATAGTTATACTTTGCTTTGCTTTTTCAGACTAAGCTCCAGATATTCTATTTTTTCCCTCATTGTCTGCAACATATAGTCAAAAAGATTGAGTGAATGTTAAAAACAGTTTACGCAGAAGTACCACAAGAAGTTTAATTAACAAAATCTGGAGTCTCATGTATACCTTTTTTTCTGCCTCCTCGAGAACAAACCTTTCATGAGGGATATAGATTCCATTCTTCTCCCTTGCAGCTTTTACATCTGAAAAAAAACAATGTACTAATGAGATCCTATAAAAACGCGAAGACCAAAAGCAGAACTAGAGGATTGAAGCGGACCTTGCTTCATTCTTTCCATTTCTTGGTAGACATCCTTGAGCATAACAGATTTACAGATTTTTTTGTTCGCCTACAGTAGTACAGTTATTGGTAAGTTTGTGACAAGGATATTAAGGAAATTCAAACATAATCACCATACAGGAATGGAATTACGCAAGTAGCACCTCTGGGTTGTTTTTTATACTTTTAGCACGATAGGCATAATCAAGTGTGACCAGAGTCTCTTCCAGGCAGTGGACAGATGGGGAAACTGTTGCAATGATGCAAGTTTTGGCTTTTCCACCTAACGATTCCCTTAGCAATCTTGTGAGCTTGCTGTCCCTGGTACAAGTTTCAAAATAAATAATTGAATATGCATTATTGCCATGCACAATGAATAAAATAGTCCATGAACTACCTGTACGGCACATGAACTGAATGCTCCACAAGTGCGGTAATGACACGACCCAGGGTTAATAAGCTCTTATTCATCTCTCCAGCTTCTCTTGCTCTACCCTATCACCATGCTACAAATGACTTCAAAATAGATTTGCACGACAAAAGAACACCCAACATCCTAAAATAGCACCACAGTAAAATTGAATATATTGTGTACACATAGGAATATTGAGCTACAGCAACATACAACACATCAAAGTTCCTACCTGACACTTCTCACCCCCCCCCCCCCCCCCCCCCCCAAAAAAAAAAAAAAAAAAAAAAAAATTTCTTTTT